>JAXQQM020090675.1:0-38055 GCA_034641835.2 Pinus albicaulis
AGAAATATCAAATCTCAAACAAACACACACATATTGGGAAACTGGTCCCATTATCTCGAGTCAGACCCACTACACCAAACGGAAAAGGAGCTGCTAACCAAGTTCCGGACCGGGTGGGTATCCCCCTTGTTATAGACTCGATTTTCGGGGCTTCAACATATTTGGCGCTAGAAGGAGGGCCTCGAACTATGAATGGAAAGTGAATCCAAATCTAAATACCATTCTGAGAGTAAATTACCCTCACCATCTTCCCCGACTTCTCCATCTTACTCGAAAATTTTAAATCTAGAGCCAGAAGTCGAAAGAAGAATAGACACTGCCACAAACCCTGAATTTTCAGAAGAATCTGCTATTGAACCTCCTGAAGTCGAATCTTTGATTCATAAACTTCAGCGATTTTCTATATCACCTCAAAGGTCTGATAGATATCAAGGCAGTGTGACTTCGCAATATAATCCTGCTCATCCTCTCACTAGATTACAGAGTGAAAAGCTTGGCATACAACCAACTGAGTTACCTCTACCTATAAGAAAAAGAGCTAGGAAATCACCCAAAGGGTCTGATAGTGAGACTCTTTCATCATCATCATCCATCTCAAACACTTCATCGCGAAGTCAACCACCCACTCCTCCACTCCAGACTACTGTCCATCAGTCCACTCAATCTTCCACATCTCCTTCTCAAATCATAATATCTTCATCTTCTCAGTCACAAATATCATCTTCTACACTTTCATCTATTAGTAGTTCAGTGATGGCCCAAATGCCATGGAATAATCCAGAGGCAATCTTAATGCCTGCACCCTTGAGTCAAATACCGGCCCATCTTGAAAAATGGCTACCTAAGTTTAATCCTGAAGGAGGCATGCTAGCAGAAGAACATATAAAAAAACTTTATGTTATCCATAAATCTCAATGGAGTTGTTAATGAAGATGTTGTTGTCCGACTTTTTCCTTATACCCTACAAGGATCAGTTGGATCATGGTATTTCTCATTACCATCTGGATCTATTACTAGTTGGGATATCTTTCAAGATCAATTTTTGACTAAATTTGGTGATGACAGGTCTACAACAACATTGATCAATGATTTGTCTAATCTTAGAGCTGATTCAAAAGAACTTGTCAAGGATTTCAATTCTCGTTTCAATAAATTGTTAAACAAAATTCCTAATGCTTCCCAGCCTAGCGAAGAAGTGCGAAGTGAATGGTACATTTCTGCTTTGCCATCAAACATATCAATCTTTGTTGATAGGGCAAACAAAACAACTTTAGTAGACAATATGAAGGAAGCAATAGCAGTAGAGAAACGAATCATTGCTTTAGAAAAGAAAAATGCAATAGAAGAACGGAAATCCAAGAAGGTCACTTTTAAGGAAGATCCCAAGAAAAAACAACCAAAAGATCCATTTGATTTAGAAGGATTGTAGAAAGTTTTGAAAACCATGTCCAATGAAATGGTTGATATCAAGAAACAAGTAGCAGAAACATCTTCTAAAAAATCTTTCAAGCCTTTTAGAATAAATCCTTCAACTGATTCGAAACCACCAAATGCTATTACAAATGCTGAATCAGAAGAAGAAGAGGAAGAGACTGTTACTGAAGAAACTACTGATGAAGAAGAGGTGGTAGAAGTACAAGGCATGTGGGATTTCATCCTCCCAGATGAGGAAGACCAAGAAGCATCCCCGGTTAGCACTAGAAATAGAAATCAACTTGATCCTCCTCAAACTACTCCTAAACCAAAGAGTGCAAGCTCATTGGCTAAGGATAAAGTCGCACCCAAGAAAAAAACATCCAAAGAAATTCAAACTAGCCCAGTCCAAACAGATTCATCAATTCCATCAAGAACATTGATTGTTCCGGATGAAATGGAATATAACATTATAGAAGATATGAAGAAGACTAGGGCAAACATCACTTTTTATGAATTGAGCAAGTTAAAACACCAGCAAAAGGTACTTTTGAAAGAATTACATGCTGTACCAGAAAAACCTTTGCCCGACCCTGTAATTTCTCAAGCTTCTAATGATATGGGAAGACCTCCAACTAATTCGATCAGTAAAGTTGACCTAGAAAATATCGCTTTAATTGGAGGAAGGTCGAGATCTCATACTCCTCCATTTCTTCTTACTTATGAAGTTTTTAATAAAAATTTGCATAACTGTTTAGTGGATTCTGGAGCTTCATCTAATATTCTACCAAAATCAGTATGTGCAAAATTGAACGTTCAACCACAAAAATCTGCTATGCGCATAGTGCAGTTAGATCGATCGCAAGTTGAAGTGATTGGAAAATTAAACCAGGTTACCATAAGGTTGTCATCAAATCTAAAGGCATGTCAAGTCATTGATATTTTAGTTGCAGATATTCCAGAATTTTATGGCTTAATTCTTAGCAGAGATTGGTCAGAAAAACTTCATGGATACTTTGCAACCGATTGGTCGCACATGTGGCTTCCTTATAATGGTAAACCAAATCAGATAAAGGTTGAACGAGAAAAGCATCAAAAATACATAGTAACAGAATTGGAAGGAGAGAATGAACCAGTTGCATACAGCAGTAATATCATTGGCAATTACTCAGTTGATTCTTTCTTAGGAAATTTCAATGCTCACACTTCACCTTATTTAGAACATTCTATTTTATCTCAAATAGAAAATTTTTCTCAAACAAACAGTTCTAAATGTATTAATTTTGTAGATACTTCTGTAAATAAATCTTTATTTTGGAAATTATTTTTTGATGGTTCTAAGTCTAATGAAGGAGCAGGAGCAGGATGCGTGTTGGTTAGTCCAGAGGGAAACAAGATTATGCTAACCTGCCAACTTGAGTTTGAATGTACTAATAATATCGCAGAATACGAGGCTTTAGTCCAGGGGTTATATAAAGCAATCGGATTGGATATCAAATATCTGCAAGTTTTCGGAGATTCAGAAATTGTAATCAAACAAGTATGCAATACTATACATTGTTTATCAGGTCATTTAAAGCATTATCAATCTTTAGTTCAAGTTCTGACTGAACATTTTATAGCATTCAATATTTCACCAATTCCTAGAATCCAGAATGATAGCACAGACCTCTTAGCCAATGTAGCCTCCAAGCTCATTCCTGCAGAAGACTTTAGTCCTGGTCAATTTTCAATTGAATTAATCTTTAGACCTTCGATTCCTGATAACATTACCAATTGGAGAATTTTCAACGATGATCCTGATATTGTAAACTTCCTCAGATTTGAAGGATCTTATACGAATCAGATAATCGATGAAGACCAACATGACAAACAATTACAACATGATAGCACTAATAATGATATTCCAAAGTCAATAGTCAAGTTAGAAGACGTTTATGATTTTAAAGACCGATTTAAAAGATCTACCAATTAAAAATTACAAAGTTCAACTTTGAATTATGAATTAGTAAATCTAGGAACTGATACCAAACCACAGAATATCAACTTAGGCCTTGGTCTAACTCCTGAAGAAAAATCAGCATATGTGCATCTTTTGAAACAATATAAAAGTGTCTTTGCTTGGAACTACGATGAACTCAAAACTTATGACACTTCTATCATCCAACATACTATCCCAATGATGAACGATGAGAAACCTATAAAACAAAAGCTCAGAAAAATCCATCCCAATCTAGAAAATCAAGTCAAATATGAACTCAATAAGTTATTGAAAGCCAAAATTATTTTTCCTGTTCGACATTCTAAATGGGTTTCCAATATGGTTCCTGTTAGAAAGAAAAACAAAGATATTAGAATTTGCATTGACTTTCGAAATCTTAATAAAGCCTGCCAAAAAGATAATTTTCCTTTACCTCCCATGGAGAAAATATTACAGGCAGTTGCAGGATCAGAATTAATGTCTTTCTTAGATGGTTTCTCTGGCTACAACCAAGTGTTAGTTCATCCATATGATCAATTGAAAACTACATTTAGAACCAAATGGGGCACTTATGCATATAAAAAGATGCCTTTTGGTCTAATCAACGCTGGTGCTACATTTCAAAGAGCCATGGACATCGCTTTCAAGGGATTAGTTAACAAGTAAGTGGTAATTTATTTGGATGATATAACTGTATATTCCAAAAAACGAAGCAATCATCTTAGATATTTGAAGCAGATCTTCCAACGTTGTCAAAGGTATGGAATTTCACTTAACCCAAAAAAATCCTTTTTTGCATTAAGTGAAGGAAAACTTCTTGGATTCATAGTGTCAAAATCTGGAATTCACATTGGTCCTAATAGAATCAAGGAGATTTCTGAAATATCCTTACCTCACAACAAGAAAGCTATGGATTCTTTCCTCGGCCAAATTAATTTTGTAAAGAGACTTGTACCAGATTTTTCAAGAATTGTATCTCCTTTACAAACAATGATTAAAAAGAATTCAAACTTCAAATGGGGCCAAGATGAATATGAGGCATTCAATCTGATTAAACAAGCAATCATTAATGCTCCATCTTTAGCAACTCCAAATTTTTCCGATCCTTTTATTTTGTACACATTTGCCTCTGATAAATCTTACGCTGCGATTCTCACTTAAGCAAATCAAGACAAAGCGGAAGCCCCAATTGCTTTCTTCAGTTCAAATTTACAGGGAGCTGAGTTGAATTACTCAGATGTGGAGAAACAAGCTTACGCTGTTTTCAAAGAAATTAAGTATTTCAGACCCCTTTTACTTAAAACCCATACAAAAATCATTGTACCGTTTCCAGCGGTAAGAAATCTTTTAGTCCAAAAAGATGTGGGTGAGAAAAGAGCTAATTAGATTATTGCCTTACAAGAATATGATGTTGAGATCAAACCAGCAAATATTGTAAGAGGTCAAGGCTTTTGCAAAATACTAGCTGGAGCATCACAGATTTATGAGAGATCATATGAAGAGATACAAACATATGAGGTAAGCCTAAACGATGTTGAATCATTATATGCTGATATCATTTTTTATCTAAAGAATGGATATGCTCCTCCAAATCTCGATCACACCAAGAAAAGAGCTTTAAGGTTGAAAGCTAAATAATATTAGCTTGTAAACGATGTTCTTTTTAAAATGAATTACGATTATGTTCTTCTTATATGTTTGGAGAAATATGAAGCTGAAAAAGTCTTGCAGGAACTTCGTGATGGGCCAGCAGGTGGACATTATGCTGGAGATGCTACTACACATAAAATTCTTCACGCAGGCTATTACTGGCCCACTTTATTCAAATATTCACATAGCTATGTAAGAAAATGTCAAATTTGTCAAACCGCAGCTGGAAGACAAAAGAAAACATCATTACCATTACAACCAGTAAACATTGAACAACATTTTGATCAATGGGGATTGGACATAACAGGTGATATCGTTCCTCACTCTTCTACGCAACATAAGTATATTATTACAACAACTGATTATTTTACGAAATGGGTAGAAGCAGTCCCTCTCAAGATTGCTAATGCTGAGCACATCATTGAATTCATAGATCAGTTCATAATCACCAGGTTTGGTTTACCTTCTGCTTTAGTGTTTGAAAATGCATCATATTTTTCTGGTAATGCTATGACTGAATTTGCACTCAAGAGAGGTTTTAAACTTAAATACTCTGCCAACTATTATCCACAGGAAATGGGTCGACTCGAATCCACAAATAAAACCAATTAGAGTCATTTAAGTTGCAATCCATTGATCAAAATCATAAAAATTGGCATAAATATTTACGTATGGTTTATGGGCAGATCGAATAACATAGAAGGCTTCTATTGGTACTTCTCCCTTTAATTTAGTTTATGGGAAAGAAGTAGTTCTTCCAACTCATTTAGAAATTCCTTCTTTGGCCTTAGTTCAATATATTGATGAAGTACCAACTTCTTCCTTGCAACTAAGACAGATTGAAATAATTAAGTTAGAAGAACAACGAGAAAAATCCAAAATAACTCATGCTCATCATTAAGCATTAGTAAAATCTTCTTTTGATTCAAACATGATAACCAGAAAATACTTTCAGGTTGGAGATCTTGTTTTAAAATGGGACAAGGCGCATGAGGAAAAAGGAAAACATACGAAATTTCAACGAATGTGGCTTGGTCCTTTTCATATTGCAGAAATCATAGGTCCATCTACTTTTATGTTACAGGATTTAACAGGCAAAAGAGAATCTTTACCTGTTAATGGAAAAATTCTCAAAAAATATTTTCCATAGGAGATCATTCTTCTATTTTGTATATTAGTTTTCTTTATTGTCAAAATAAAATGAGTTGTTAATGGTTACATTTGGAATTTACAAAGAAGATATAAATTCTCTTTTTAGATTTTGTTTCTTCATTTTTATAAATAGAATTCTTTTCAGAATGTTGATCATTGTTATTTAAAGATACAGTTAAAAACTTTAGTCTAGAAATGATACTAGTTTCAACTCTAAAAACTTTGATGAAAGGCAACTTTTAGTGAAAGATTGTTTTATATTAGTTCAATGAAAGGTATCAATAACAAAACAAAGTTTCTCTATAGAAAAGTTCCTTCCAAAAAACTCTACCATTGTCGTCCAGAGCTATCTTAAGGAAACAATGATATCCTCCCCGCTTAGACAATTACAATCTTCAAAGAATTATCCAATGATACACTTTTTAACTTAAAGAGTACTAGGTCTCATCACGAGCCGACTTATCATGATCATAGATATTATAGCTTGCTGAATTTGCCAATACTGCATACCACAACAGGGCAATGACTCAATATTGTTGTAATCAAAAGAAAAGGGGTCTCATCATGAGCCATCTTGTTCAGCAAAGTTATAAATCAAGTGAATGGCATTGTCATCAATTGGCTACCAAACCAAGACATTGTTCTTTAGGAATAAAAAAGAAAAACAAAAGCAACAAGTGTGAATATGGATTTCTCTTTGAAAATTGTATATTTCTCTAAGTAGGATACAGGATCATTGTTGGGTAACAGGTAACCCTGTCGAGGCTATAAACGCTTGCTGGCAGCAGTGGCTCTACCTACGACAAATGAGCATATTTAAAGCTGATTTATAGAGAAGCCTTTGTTTTTATCTTTTTAAATCAAGTAATGACTGATGCAAATACAAGGACTAGCTTGAGGAAGTGAATAATAAAAAGTTGAATATAGAAGAAATGAAATATCATTTATAGATTAAAGCATCATGTACTTTGTCTTTTTATAATAAAGTTTGATTTTCTGGAAAATTTTCTGTTTTAAAAAATTTAGAAAATTCAAAAGAAAAGAAGAGATAACTGGTTCTTCCAAGTGAGTCGCCAATTGTTGTGGCCAGCAACAACCCCCCTTTCTTATTTAGTATTAGTAATAATACTAAATAAGTGGGGACCCTTAGTTTAAAAAAAAAATCCAAAAAATTAATTAGTGCTTGTTTCTTTTTTCAAATAAAACTGACTATCATAACTTAGGGAAATTCCTTTGAAAACATTTAAATAAACTTAAGTTTATGATAGATCAGAATATAATCTTTATTTGAAGAAAGATACCGCATCAATCACAGAAAGTGGATATCCTTTGTAAAGCACAAATTGTGAATTCGCGATATTGCGATAGCGCGATCTCTAAAAACTTCGCATTAAAAATATTGATCGCAAAATCGCATATCGCAGAAAAGATGTTTAACAAATAATTTTTATTTTGCAATATTGCGATTTTGCGATATTGCGATTTCGCGATGCTATGAGACTGCGATTCGTGATGATTGCGATTGGCAATAATTGCGATTTTGCGATGATTTCGATTTGAGAAAACTGCGATCTGCGATATTGCGATATTGCATAACAAATCGTAGATCGCAATGTCATAGATTCTTAAGAGCTCGTTGTCCAAAGAAAATCTTTTCATAAATAAATATCCGTTATGTGCTTTAAATGATTGAATTAATGAATGGATTGTCAATTATTGATAAAAAGGATTTTATTTTGATTGAAAGGTCATTTCACGTTTAAATAATATTTTTCATCCGCCTTTAGCATTTAAAACCATCCCATCACCTTTATCATATCATTACTCTCACTTAATTCGTAAAACTGCAGGCGTGAAAGAGCAGAAGACTATACAAAGCATTCACAGAGTATTATGGGAAAGAAAGAGAAAACTCCAAGCTCTGAAAACAGAGAGATGGCTTCCCTATATGCAGATACTGCTTGCAATAAGGATGCCGGTATCACCACTTGCGAGGGGATGCATAATTTTCTTGAAGAATAAAATCCCAGGGTAATGGAAGTCGCAGCTACTGCAGGTTCAAGTAATTCCTCTGAAGCGTCTCTTACAGAGTTGTCTTGTTCATTCTTGCACCGGATAGCAGCAAGACCAAGAATTCTCCCGTATACAGATATGGTAAAATGGGTGTTGGATAGCACAGATATTACGGACAGGAAATTTAGAACTCAAGGTCAAGAGCTCATTGGGTCGTTCACTATAGAAGATTTAAGGCTTATGTATCATTTACCGGAACCTCAAGCGAATTACAACAAGCAATTTATGGAGAAATTTGCTAGGGAAAACGCAAATTTGGTGGAATGCACTAAGTAATGGACCAAAAGAGATGAACCATTGAAGAAAAACAAACATGGTATGTACAGTACTGGCTCACTCATCTCTCCATATTGTTTTGCTGCTGCTATGTTATGCAGGCTTTTTGGAAAGCCTGACATAAATATGGTCTTGCCTGAATGGCTTCCCTTATTGAATGCTGCTGTTAACGCTACCATTGTGGACTGGGCCAAAATATTATCTGATAATTTAGCCACTGCTATTTTCAGTTACTGGTCCAAACGAACTGTTTCTCAGAGGATTTATCCTCCTTTTTATCTATCTGCTTATATTATGGATTCGATCTGTTTTGTTTCTAAATTCTCTTTAATGGGTTGGCAATGGAAAATTCATGATCCTTTGCCCATTCATGTATATCACAAAGAACTGTGGGAATCAAAGTTTGTTCCTCATTTTTACAAGATTTTCCATGGCATAATGTTGCCTCTGCATAGAATGTTGTATAATAAGGATGCTCCAAGGTTTTCCCCGGAAGAAGAAGTCGACATTCTCCCCGTTGCACGATGGTTTGGGGAAGAATTGTTTACCTATGTGAGGGATTTTGGGAGTTTTGCTTCTCCCCATGTTTTACCTTTGTATGTTCCAGACAAAATTCTAGCCAGAGAAATTGCATATCAAACCTGTGGAGAAGGTGGTTTGACCAAAGAGTTAAAAGGGCTATCTGGCCACAATTTCTGGTAGCATGCGGAGTATTCTCATTATTTGATTTTGGTCATTCATTTAAGGAAGTAAGCAACATTACATGCTTACAATTGTTTAAATTTCCAAAAAGGCTATCTGACCCAAATGATGTTGCTAAGAATTTTACCACTGCAATCAAGGTAAGGGTATTTTCTGGAGAAGAAGATCCTTTTGATGATATGTTCTTAGGAAAAAACACATTTAAAGAAGTTTTACATTCAGCACGGATGCAACTATCTCCAGAAGAATTTCAAGAATTTAAAATGTACAGAGAAAGAAGATTGACCACTATTCCTTTGGATATTTTGCATGTGGAACCCGCAAGGGAACCAACTCCTAGTGTCAGTCTCAGTGGCAGTTCAGGTACAGATAAGTCTAAGTCAAAGTCTGAAAGAGAAGCTTCAGAACGTTCTAACATGTCTAATGAACTAGAGTAGGATAAAAATGAAGAATCAGTGAAGGATACTGCTCAATCAAAAGAGCTTTCACAACAACAAATTTTGACTTCTCAGCAGATAAATCCTCTTCCTCCCAATGTATAGCAACAGTCAGTCACAATTGAATTAGACAAAGAATGGGAAACTTTTAATGAATTACTTAATGTCGAAGGACAAAATACACAGACCCCAGTACAGACAACAAAAGTTTTGAGCACGGGAATAAGTGGCAATGCCACAGAAACTGAGCATATACCTATCACTCCCTCCTCTGAAATCGTACTTAATATAGAGGACATTCCTCCTCTGGATGTATTCTACAGCCCGCAGTATAAAGCAGTAGTCAGGAAGAAAATAAAAAAGAGAAAATTAGAGAATACAATCTCTACTGAGGCAGAACAATTAGATGTCTTATGGAAAGATCCTACTACGGATCCTACTGAGAATCTTACCAAGTTATCTCAGATTACAAGGAGCTTATGCCTCTGCAACTATTGACAAAGCATCTGAGGTAAGGCTATTATTAAATGAAAAAGAAGACCAGATACAAGTTTTGCAACAACAATTGCAACAGGCTCATGCCAACAGTGAAGCACAAATAAAACTTGAAAAGTTACAGCAAGAGCTTCAATAGATGCAAATCGGATATCAAAAAAATTTGGCCGATAAAGAGAAACAAATACAGATTATCTAAGAGGAGCACAAAGATGACCCTAAGCTTCCAGAGTTTATTTCAGAGTCTGTTTCTTTGAACAAACAACTACTGCAACAACAAGATATACTATGTCAGAAGATCTCACAATGGAACTCTTTTTGTCAGCAAAGTGATAAAATCACTAATCATGTCATAGAATTACGACATGATTATGATTTAGCTAATGAAAAAGTTTCTAATTATTTGGCATGGAAAAAGACAAAGGAAGGAAGAAGAGTTGGGGCACCAATTATCAACGACAGTCATAAAGAAATACTTTTCAATAATTGGGATGCACAGATCAGAGAAGCAGAAAAAGCAGCAGAGGAGTCAACTACAGCAATGAGTAACATTACTGATTGTGTAAATGAAAATTTGCACAAAGTTAATTTGATTTCAGAAATTATTCCGGGACACCTTCCGCAAGCACAACAATTGCAAACAAAATGGAGGCAGAAAGTTGATGAAAAGGCAAAGTCAATTCAAGGACTGACAAGATTAAACTGGGATTCTTACTGGACACATCTAGTGAAACCACACAGTCAATGCAGTGTGCTTAATTGCATTATTAATTCTGCTGAGAAGATTGCGCCTACACTTTCCGATTCTGTTTTTTCAGGACAGTTGAAATATGAAGTTGGCCAACCACCTCTTCTCAAAACAATGTTGGATGCTTGCAAGATCAAAGATCAAATTCATAAGTAGATAGTTGATAGTTTTTATTTTTAGATTTAGTTTTAGTTTTACTATATTTTTGCCTAGAAAAAGGACGGTCATTTAAACCGAATCCTAAATTTTTGTAATAAACTATTTTTAGATTTTAGTTATTAGTATTTAAACCCTTCTCATGCATTTAGAGAAGGGTCCTGAAATTTGTCAAAAACTTATCCTCAGAACATGCACTTCTGCACCCTCAGAGGAGGTTTTTATGAATGAATGGAACGAGATTTATTGATATCTGTGTCTAATATCTGTTACTGATGTTTCATTTCTGTACTCTTAATGGATGTTGGATTAGGAAGAGATAAATCATTATTGCTTCTAGCTCATGAGTAGAACCAGTTATAAATGGTACTTTTATCTCTTAACTGTTTCTGTTTCTGTGTTAAAAAGTGATACTTATGTTCAGTTATTTATATATTGATGTTTGAATACTTGAGTTATCATTTGGCATTTTTGTACGGTGATAGCTATTTATTTGTGCTTGATGTATGAATAGCTTATTATGCGATATGTTTTTCACAACTGTTTCATTTAACTTTTTATATGAAATGGTTTATCTTTATTGAATTCTTTTCTCATAATAATTGAATGATCTTTATTATCGATTGTTATCTGAAATCATTTTAGATCGCATAAATAGAAAGATTTACATCCCGGGTTAGTTTAGAGTTAGATATTTTTTAGAATATACTTTGCATATGATTAGATTAGAAATAGAATAAAAGCATTTTACTTAGGAATTTTAGACAAGAAATATCAATTCTCAAACACACACACACATATTGGGAAACTGGTCCCATTATCCCCAGTCGGACCCACTACACCAAACGGAAAAGGAGCTGCTAACCAAGGTCCGGACCGGGTGGGTATCCCCCTTGTTGTAGACCCGATTTTCGGGGCTTCAACACATTTGGCGCTAGAAGGAGAGCCTCGAACTATGAATGGAAAGTGAATCTAAATCTAAATACCATTCTGAGAGTAAATCACCCTCACCATCTTCCCCGACTTCCCCATCACACTCAAAAATTTTAAATCTAGAACCAGAAGTTGAAAGAAGAACAGACGCTGCTACAAACCCTGACTTTTCAGAAGAATCTGCTATTGAACCTCCTGAAGTTGAATCTTTGATTCATAAACTTCAGCGATTTTCAATATCACCTCAAAGGTCTGATAAATCTCAAGGCAGTGTGACTTCGCAATATAATCCTGCTCATCCTCTCACTAGATTACAGAGTGAAAAGCTTGGCATTCAGCCAACTGAGTTACCTCTACCTACAAGAAAAAGAGCTAGGAAATCACCTAAAGGGTCTGATAGTGAGACTCTTTCATCATCATCATCCATCTCAAACTCTTCATCGCGAAGTCAACCACCCACTCCTCCACTCCAGACTACTGTCCATCAGTCCACTCAATCTTCCACATCTCCTTCTCAAATCATAATATCTTCATCCTCTCAGTCACAAATATCATCTTCTACACTTTCATCTATTAGTAGTTCAGTGATAGCCCAAATGCCGTGGAATAATCCAGGCGCAGTCTTAATGCCTGCACCCTTGAGTCAAATACCGGCCCATTCTGAAAAATGGATGCCTAAGTTTAATCCTGAAGCAGGCATGCTAGCAGAAGAACATATAAACAACTTTATGTTATCCATAAATCTCAATGGAGTTGTTAATGAAGATGTTGTTGTCCGACTTTTTCCTTATACCCTACAAGGAGCAGCTGGATCATGGTATTTCTCATTACCATCTGGATCTATTACTAGTTGGGATATCTTTCAAGATCAATTTTTGACTAAATTTGGTGATGACAGGTCTACAACAACATTGATCAATGATTTGTCTAATCTCAGAGCCGATTCAAAAGAACTTGTCAAGGATTTCAATTCACGTTTCAATAAATTGTTAAACAAAATTCCTACTACCTCCAAGCCTAGCAAAGAAGTGTGAAGTGAATGGTACATTTCTGCTTTGCCATCAAACATATCAATCTTTGTTGATAGGGCAAACAAAACAACTTTAGCAGACAATATGAAAGAAGCAATAGCAGTAGAGAAATGAATCATTTCTTTAGAAAAGAAAAATGCAATAGAAGAACGGAAATCCAAAAAGATCACTTTTAAATAAGATCCCAAGAAAAAACAGCCAAAAGATCCATTTGATTTAGAAGGATTACAAAAAGTTCTGAAAACCATGTCCAATGAGATGGTTGATATCAAGAAACAAGTGGCAAAAACATCTTCTAAAAAATATTTTAAGCCTTTTAGAAGAAATCCTTCAACTGATCCAAAACCACCAAATGCTATTACAAATGCTGAATCAGAAGAAGAAGAAGAAGAAACTGCTACTGAAGAAACAACTGATGAGGAAGAAATTGTAGAAGTCCAAGGTATGTGGGATTTCAATCTTCCCAGATGAGGAAGATCAAGAAAAAGCAAGGCTCCCAATGTTTTCTTCAGTTCAAATTTAGAGGGAGCTGAGTCGAATTACTCAGATGTGGAGAAAAAAGCTTACGCTGTTTTTAAAGAAATTAAGTATTTCAGACCCTTTTTACTTAAAACCCATACAAAAATCATTTTACCATTTCAAGTGGTAAGAAATATTTTAGTCCAAAAAGATGTGGGTGAGAAAAGAGCTAATTGGATTACTTCATTACAAGAATATGATGTTGAGATCAAACCAGCAAATATTGTAAGAGGTCAAGGCTTCTGCAAAATACTAGCTGGAGCATCACAGATTTCTGAGAAATCATCTGAAGAGATACAAATGTATGAGGTAAGCCTAAACGATGTTGAATCATTATATGTTGATATCACTTTTTATCTGAAAAAGGGATATGCTCCTCCAAATCTAGATCACACCAAGAAAAGAGCTTTAAGGTTGAAGGCTAATCAATATCAGCTTGTAAACGATGTTCTTTTTAAAATGAATTATGATTCTGTTCTTCTTAGATGTTTGGAGAAATCTAAAGCTAAAAAAGTCTTGCAGGAACTTCATGATGGGCTAGGAAGTGGACATTATGCTGGAGATGCTATTGCACATAAAATTCTTCGCGCAGGCTATTACTGGCCCACTTTATTCAAAGATTCACATAGCTATGTAAGAAAATGTCAAATTTGTCAAATTGCAGCTGGAAGACAAAAGAAACCATCATTACCATTACAACCAGTAAACATTGAACAACCTTTTGATCAATGGGGATTGGACATAATAGGTGAGATCGTTCCTCACTCTTCTAAGCAACATAGGTATATCATTACAGCAACTGATTATTTTACTAAATGGGTAGAAGCAGTTCCTCTCAAGACTGCTAATGCCGAGCATATCATCGAGTTCATAGATCAGTTCATAATCACCAGGTTTGGTTTACCTTCTGCTTTAATGTTTGATAATGCATCATATTTTTCTGGTAATGCTATGACTGAATTTGCACTCAAGAGAGGTTTTAAACTTAAATACTCTGCCAATTATTATCCACAGGGAAATGGATTAGCTGAATCCACAAATAAAAACTTAATTAGAATCATTAAGTGAACCATTGATCAAAATCATAAAAATTGGCATAAGTCTTTAACATATGCTTTATGGGCAGATCGAATAACACAGAAGGCTTCTATTGGTACTTCTCCCTTTAATTTATTTTATGGGAAAGAAGTAGTTCTTCCAACTCATTTAGCAATTCCTTCTTTAGCCTTAGTTCAATATATTGATGAAGCACCAACTTCTTCCATACAACTAAGACAGATGGAAATAATTAAGTTATAAGAACAACGAGAAAAAGCCAAAATAACTCATGCTCATCATCAAGCATTAGTAAAAGCTTCCTTTGATTCAAACATGATAACCAGAAAAGACTTTCAGGTTGGAGATCTTGTTTTAAAATGGGACAAGGCTCATGAGGAAAAAGGAAAACATACAAAATTTCAACGAATGTGGCTTGGTCCTTTTCAAATTGCAGAAATCATAGGTCCATCTACTTTTATGTTACAGGATTTAACAGGCAAAAGGGAGTCTTTACCTGTTAATGGACAAATTCTCAAAAAATATTTTCCATAGGAGATCATTCTTCTATTTTGTATATTAGTTTTCTTTATTGTCAAAATAAAACGAGTTGTTAATGGTTACATTTGGAATTCACAAAGAAGATATAAATTCTCTTTTTAGATTTTGTTTCTTCATTTTTATAAATATAATTCTTTTCAGAATGTTGATCATTGTTATTTAAAGATACAGTTAAAAACTTTAGTCTAGAAATGATACTAGTTTCAACTTTGAAAACTTTGATGAAAGGCAAATTTTAGTGAAATATTGTTTTATATCAGTTCAATGAAAGGTATCAATAACAAAACAAAGTTTCTCTATAGAAAAGTTCCTTCCAAAAAACTCTACCATTGTCGTCCAGAGCTATCTTAAGGAAACAATGATATCCTCCCCGCTTAGAAAATTACAATCTTCAAAGAATTATCCAATGATACACTTTTTAACTTAAAGAGTAAGAGGTCTCATCACGAGCCGACTTATCATGATCATAGATATTATAGCTTGTTGACTTTGCCAATACTGCATACCATAACAGGGCAATGACTCAAGATTGTTGCAATCAAAAGACAAGGGGTCTCATTACGAGCCAACTTGTTCAACAAAGTTATAAATCAAGTGAATGGCATTGACATGAGTTGGCTACCAAACCAAGACATTGTTCTTTAAGAATAAAAAAGAAAAGCAAAAGAAATAAGTGTGAATATGGATTTCTTTTTGCAAATTGTATATGTCTCTAAGTAGGATACAGGATCATTGCTGGGTAACAGGTAACCCTGTCGAGGCTATAAATGCTTGCTGGCAGCAGTGGCTCTACCTACGACAAATGAGCATATTTAAAGCTGATTTATAGAGAAGCCTTTGTTTTTATTTTTTTAAACCAAGTAATGACTGATGTAAATACAAGGACTAGCTTGAGGAAGTGAATAATCAAAATTTGAATATAGAAGAAATGAAATATCATTTATAGATTAAAAGCATAATGTACTTTGTATTTTTATAATAAAGTTTGATTTTCTGGAAAATTTTTTGTTTTGAAAAGTTTAGAAAATTCAAAAGAAAAGCAAAGATAACTGGTTCTTCCAAGTGAATCGCCAATTGTTGTGGCCAGCAACAACCCCCCTTCTTATTTAATATTAGTAATAATACTAAATAAGTGGGGACCCTTAGTCAAAAAATCCAAAAAAAATAATTAGTGTTTGTTTCCTTTCTCAAATAAAACTTACTATCATAACTTAGGGAAATTCCTTTGAAAATATTTAAAATAAACCTAAGTTTATGATAGATCAAAACATAATCTTTCTTTGAAGAAAATACCGCATCCATCGCAAAAAGTGGATATCCTTTGTAAAAGAAGAATCTTTTAAAATTTCGATTCAGCGATATTGCGATAGCGCGATCCTAAAGAAATATACATTAAAGTATTGATCACAAACCGCATATCGCAGAAAAGTTGTTTAATAAGTTATATTTTGTGAAATTGCGATTTCGCGATTTTGTGATATTGCGATTTCGCGATGATATGAGACTGCGATTTGTAGATGTTGCGATTTGCGATGAATGCGATCCTGCAATAATTTCGATTTGCGATGATTGCGATCCGCGATATTGCGATATTGCGATATTGCACAGCAGATCGCAAATCGCATTATCGCAGATTCTTCTAGCGCGTTGTCCAAAGTAAATATTTTCATAAATAAATATCCGTTATGCGCTTTGATGTCAAAATTAATGAATGGATTGTTAATCATTGATGGAAAGGATTTTGTTTTGATTGAAAGGTTGTTTCACATTTAAAATAATATTTTTCATCCGCCTTCAGCATTTAAAACTATCCCGTCACCTTTCTCATATCATTACTCTCACTTAATTCGTAACACCGCAGGCGCGAAGGAGCAAAAGAATATACAAAGCATTCACAGAGCATTATGGGTAAGAAAGAGAAAGTTCCGAGTGCTGAAAACAAAGAGATGGCTTCCTTATACGCAGACACTGCTTGCAACAAGGACGCCGGTATCACCACTTGGGAAGAGATGCATAATTTTCTCGAAGAAGAAAATCCCAGGGTAATGGAAGTCGCGGCTACTGCAGGATCAAGTAATTCCTCTAAAGCGTCTCTTATAGAATTGGCTTGTTCATTTCTGCACAGAAGAGCAGCAAGACCGAGAATTCTTCTGTATACAGATATGGTAAAATGGGTGCTGGATAACACCGATATTTCAGACAGGCAATTTAGAACTCTAGGACAAGAACTCATCGGGTCATTCACTACAGAAGATTTGAGGCTTATGTATCACTTACCGGAACCTCAGGTGACTTACAACAAACAATTTATGGAGAAATTCGCCAGAGAAAATGCAAATTTGGCAGAATGCACCAAGGAATGGACCAAAAGAGAGGAACCATTGAAGAAAAACAAACATGGTATGTACAGTACTGGTTCGCTCACCTCTCCATATTGTTTTGCTGCTGCTATGTTATGCAGGCTTTTTGGAAAGCCTGACATAAATATGGTCTTGCCTGAATGGCTCCCTTTGTTGAATGCTGCTGTTAACGCTACAATTGTAGACTGGGCCAAAATCTTGTCTGATAATTTAGCCACTGCTATTTTCAATTACCGGTCCAAACGGACTGTTTCTCAAAGGATTTATCCTCCTTTTTATCTATCTGCCTATGTTATGGATTCAATTTGTTTTGTTTCTAAATTCCCTTTGATGGGTTGGCAATGGAAAATTCATGATCCCTTGCCTATTCATGTCTATCACAAAGAGTTGTGGGAATCAAAGTTTGTTCCTCATTTTTACAAGATTTTCCATGGCATAATGTTGCCTCTGCATAGAATGTTGTATAACAAGGATGCTCCAAGGTTTTCCCCGGAAGCAGAAGTCGACATTCTCCCCGTTGCACGATGGTTTGGGGAAGAATTGTTTACCTATGTGAGGGTTTTTGGGAGTTTTGCTTCTCCCCATGTTTTACCTTTGTATGTTCTAGACAAACTTCTTGCCAGAGAAATTGCATATCAAACCTGTGGAGAAGGTGGTTTGACCAAAGAGTTAAAAGATAAAAAGAAGGCCATCTGGCCACAATTTCCTGTAGCATGCGGAGTATTCTCATTATTTGATGTTGGTCATTCATTTAAAAAAGTAAGCAACATTACATGCTTACAATTGTTTAAATTTCCAAAAAGGCTATTTGACCCAAATGATGTTGCTAAGAATTTTACCACTACAATCAAGGTAAGGGTATTTTCCGGAGAAGAAGATCCTTTTGATGATATGTTCTTAGGAAAAAACACATTTAAAGAAGTTTTACATTCAGAAGAATTTCAAGAATTTAAAATGTACAGAGAAAGAAGATTGACCACTATTCCTTTGGATATTTTGCGTGTGGAACCCGCAAGGGAACCAACTCCTAGTGTCAGTCTCAGCGACAGTTCAGGTACGGATAAGTCTAAGTCAAAGTCTGAAAGAGAAGCTTCTGAACGTTCTAATAAGTCTAATGAAGAGCAGGATAAAAATGAAGAATCAGTGAAGGATATTGCTCAATCAAAAGAGCTTTCACAATAGCAAATTTTGACTTCTCAGCAGATAAATCCTCTTCCTCCCAATGTACAGCAACAGTCAGTCACAATTGAATTAGACAAAGAATGGGAAACTTTTAATGAATTACTTAAGGTCGAAGGAAAAAATACACATACCCCAGTACAGACAACAAAAGTTTTGAGCACGGGAATAAGTGGCAATGTCACAGAAATTGAGCATATACCTATCACTCCCTCCTCTGAAATCGTACTTAATATAGAGGACATTCCTCCTCTGGATGTATTCTATAGCCCGCAGTATAAAGAAGTAGTCAGGAATCAAAGAAAAAAGAGAAAATTAGAGAATACAATCTCTACTGAGGCAGAACAATTAGATGTCTTATGGAAAGATCCTACTACGGATCCTACTGAGAATCTTACCAAGTTATCTCAGATTACAGGAGCTTATGCCTCTGCAACTATTGACAAAGCATCTGAGGTAAGGCTATTATTAAATGAAAAAGAAGACCAGATACAAGTTCTGCAACAACAATTGCAACAGGCTCATGCCAATAGTGAAGCACAAATAAAACTTGAAAAGTTACAGCAAGAGCTTCAAGAGATGCAAATCGGATATCAAAAAAGTTTGGCCGATAAAGAGAAACAAATACATATTATCCAAGAGGAGCACAAAGATGACCCTAAGCTTCCAGAGTTTATTTCAGAGTCTGTTTCTTTCAACAAACAACTACTGCAACAACAAGATATACTATGTCAGAAGATCTCACAATGGAACTCTTTTTGTCAGCAAAGTGATAAAATCACTAATCATGTCGTAGAATTACGACATGATTATGATTTAGCTAATGAAAAATTTTCTAATTATTTTGCATGGAAAAAGACAGAGGAAGGAAGAAGAGTTGGGGCACCAATTATCAACGACAGTCATAAAGAGATACTTTTCAATAATTGGGATGCACAGATCAGAGAAGCAGAAAAAGCGGCAGAGGAGTCAACTACAGCAATGAGTAACATTACTGATTGTGTAAATGAAAATTTGCACAAAGTTAATTTGATTTCAGAAATTATTCCGGGACACCTTCCGCAAGCACAACAATTGCAAACAAAATGGAGGCAGAAAGTTGATGAAAAGGCAAAGTCAATTCAAGGACTGACAAGATTAAACTGGGATTCTTACTGGACACATCTAGTGAAACCACACAGTCAATGCAGTGTGCTTAATTGCATTATTAATTCTGCTGAGAAGATTGCGCCTACACTTTCCGATTCTGTTTTTTCAGGACAGTTGAAATATGAAGTTGGCCAACCACCTCTTCTCAAAACAATGTTGGATGCTTGCAAGATCAAAGATCAAATTCATAAGTAGATAGTTGATAGTTTTTATTTTTAGATTTAGTTTTAGTTTTACTATATTTTTGCCTAGAAAAAGGACGGTCATTTAAACCGAATCCTAAATTTTTGTAATAAACTATTTTTAGATTTTATTTATTAGTATTTAAACCCTTCTCATGCATTTAGAGAAGGGTCCTGAAATTTGTCAAAAACTTATCCTCAGAACATGCACTTCTGCACCCTCAGAGGAGGTTTTGATGAATGAATGGAACGAGATTTATTGATATCTATGTCTAATATCTGTTACTGATGTTGCATTTATGTACTCTTAATGGATGTTGGATTAGGAAGAGATAAATCATTATTGCTTCTAGCTCATGAGTAGAACCAGTTATAAATGGTACTTTTATCTCTTAACTGTTTCTGTTTCTGTGTTAAAAGTGATATTTATGTTCAAGTTGTTTATATGTTAATGTTTGAATACTTGAGTTATCATTTGGCATTTTTGTACGGTGATAGCTATTTATTTGTGCTTAATGTATGAATAGCTTATTATGCGATATGTTTCTCACAACTGTTTCATCTAGCTTTTTATGTGAAATGGTTTATCTTTATTGAATTCTTTTCTCATGATAATTGAATGATCTTTATTATCAATTGTTATCTGAAATCGTTTTAGATCGCATAAATAGAGAGATTACATCACGGGTTAGTTTAGAGTTAGATATTTCTTAGAATACAGTTTGCATATGAATAGATTAGAAATAGATTAAAAGCATTTTAATTAGGAATTTTAGAAAAGAAATATCAAATCTCAAACACACACACACATATTGGGAAACTGGTCCCATTATCCCCAGTCGGACCCACTACACCAAACGGAAAAGGAGTTGCTAACCAAGGTCCGGACCGGGTGGGTATCCCCCTTGTTGTAGACCCGATTTTTGGGGCTTCAACAGATGCCATTAATGTTCTTAGAATACAGTTTGCATATGAATAGATTAGAAATAGATTAAAAGCATTTTACTTAGGAATTTTAGAAAAGAAATATCAAATCTCAAACACACACACACATATTGGGAAACTGGTCCCATTATCCCCAGTCGGACCCACTACACCAAACGGAAAAGGAGCTGCTAACCAAGGTCCGTACCAGGTGGGTATCGCCCTTCTTGTAGGCCCGATTTTCGGGGCTTCAACAAAACCCCGACCCAACCTTTTGGTGAATCACTGTAGCAAAACCACAAGTGGATTCCCAAAGGTGGTTTTCCCATATCGCACCGCTTTTGCGGAGAAGGTAGTATTTTCTGAATTGAAGTGATTCCATAGAGCCTTCGACACGTGGCACCGGATGGGAGTACAAAACCGCCTTTCCGTATTCTCATCACACGTTAACGTTCGTACCAGGAGGTGGAGCGATATCGTCGAGTGCCGTCGATCTGGCGCAGAGTCATCGGACAGTGATCATCTGACGAAGATGTGCGAGGGTTAAACAAGGTACGGTGAGTGCGTTGATTGGGCGATTGAACGTAGACGCGGGGCCCAGAGCCAAGGTTTGTTTAAAAGTTATTTATTCAAAAAGGCGTGCGTATTAATATAAAATCTCAAGGGTTATAACCTTAGCCCCAAGGTTTGGAACAATTATATAAGTCGGGTATATATGTGAAAAGGTAGTGAATATATGTTTATTTATCAATTTCTCTGAAATTGACAAATAAACCCAAGGAGAGGAAAAAGATCACGTGGGGAAGAAAACATAGGAGTCCGGAAAGGGAAATGCTGATAGAGCCACGCTACCAGAGTTGACCAGCTCTCCGTGGGGCTGAATTTCAGTTTTTTTGCGTCATTTGTGGTATCGAAGCCATTGTTTTAAGGTTTTTTTTCTAGAAGAGCTGACATGGCGATCCGAGTTGGTAGAGGTGCTGGAAGAAGGAGGCTCATTGCCAACGCAGAGGTGTTGGGGATGTTGCATAGGGTTGAGGCCAGAATGGATGCCATGGAGCGAAGACAGCCCAGAGATCCGGAAGACATCAGTGAACTTGAAACAGAAGAAGCAGAATAAAATGTTGAGATTCCTCCTGACATGAGGCTCCTTAGAACTGTTTTGGGGTCTGCAGTTAAGCCCAGGATTGAAGTGTCGAATTATGTAGGGGGACTAAATCCAGAAGAACTAGTAGATTGTATAAATGAAATGAACAAGTGCTTCGATTATGAAGAAATAAGCGAGGATAAGAAGGTGAAGTTTGCAGTGACAAAGCTGAAAGGACATGTTGCACTTTGGTGGGACGGAGTGCAGGCAGAGAGGAGGAGAGTTGGCAAGCAACCTATCAAGAGCTGGACCAGAATGATGGCTAAATTAAAAGGTAAATTCTTGCCTAGTGATTACCAGTTGACATTGTATAGACAAATGTAGAACCTGAGACAGAGGTTGCTGACAGTAAAAGAATACACAGAGGAATTCTACAGAGTAAGCATAAGGGCTGGGAAATTTCAAGACACACCAGAGAAGACTGCCAGATATGTGAATGGTCTCAAGCTAGAGATCCAAGATGATATTGGTCTCATGTCTCCTAAGACAGTGGAAGAGGCCTATCAGATGGCCTTGAAAGCAGAGGATAAACTCCTGAGAAAATAGTCTGCCAAGAAGAGAGGTACTTTCTGTGGAAAGGGAAGTCAGGGTAGCAGAGGAAAGCCTGCTACACCCAGGGATGGAGCTAATAGTAGCTCACCTCATAATGCATCTACAGAGGATGATGCAAGGGGCAGAAGGGGTTCTTACAGAGGAAAAGGAAGAGGAGGTAGAGAATTGAGGTGCTATAGATGTCAGCAAGTGGGACACAAGCACTATGAATGTCCAGAGAATGTGGGTGCTGGTCCAAGAAATGTTGTTTTTTCCCAGGCTAGAGAAGAGGTAGAAATTGAAGAAGAAATTCTTCTAGAGAGGGGAGAATCCTTGGTGGTAAATAAGGTCCTGTTGAAGCAAGCCAAAGAAGTCACTGAGCCTGCACAAAGGAAGACTTTGTTTAGGAGCATATGCAAAGTCCAAGGGAAGTGCTGCCACCTAGTCATTGATAGTGGTAGCACAGACAACCTGGTTTCCACTGAGGTAATAGAAAAGTTGAAGTTGAGGACAAGGGAGCATCCAACTCCCTACAGGGTGTCCTGGCTGCACAAAGGGCACCAGCTGGTTGTAAAAGAGCAGTGTGAGATAGAGCTGCAAATGGGCAAATACAAAGATAAGGTCCTGTGTGATGTAATGCCCATGGATGTGTGTCATATACTGCTGGGTAGACCTTGGCAGTTTGACAGAGCAGTAGTGCGTGATGGCAAGAAGAACACTTACAAGTTCTTCAAGGATGGGGTACACCATACATTGATACCCATGGAAGAAGGAGAGCCATCCAGCAGAGTGATTGATCCAAAGACCTTGTTGCTGAGAGGGAAGTAATATTTGCAACATATAGAAGAAGAAGAGGTAAGTTTTTCTTTAGTTTGCAAACCTAAAGTAGTTCTTACTTCTACAAATATTTTTGATTTACCAGTAGAAATACAAGAGATGTTAGACAATTACTGTGACATTGTTGTGGATGATTTACCTGATGAGCTGCCACCTGTGAGAAAGATCAGCCATCAGATAGAATTTATCCCTGGTTCAAATCTGCCAAATAAGGCAGCGTACAGAATGACTCCCAAGGAAAATGAGGAAATCAGGAGACAAGTACAGGAATTGGTGGACAAGGGACTGATTAGAGAAATTATGAGTCCATGTGCAGTACCAGCAGTATTGATCCCAAAGAAAGATGGAGGCTGGAGGATGTGTACTGATTCTAGAGCAATCAATAAGATCACAATCATGTACAGATTCCCTTTTCCCAGAGTTGACGATTTAATGGATTGTTTGAGTGGTGCTAAATATTTCTCAAAGATAGATTTGAAGAGTGGATACCATCAGATTAGAATAAGAGAGGGTGATGAGTGGAAAACTGCCTTTAAAACAAATGAAGTATTGTATGAATGGATGGTAATGCCTTTTGGGTTGTCAAATGCACCTAACACTTTTATGAGACTTATGAATGAAGTATTGAAAGAGTTCATTGGTAAATTTATGATAGTGTATCTGGATGATATATTAGTTTTCAGCATAACTAAAGAAGAACATTTAAGGCATCTTAATCATGTCTTGAAGAAGCTGCACTAAGAGAAACTACTGATAAATTTGAAGAAATGATCATTCATGAAAGAGGAGTTGGTGTATTTGGGGTTTTGTTGTTTCTGCAGAAGGATTGAAGATGGACCCAGAAAATGTTAAGGCAATTGTGGAGTGGCCTTCACCCAGGAATGTCTTTGAGGTAAGAAGTTTCCATGGACTTGCTAGTTTTTATAGGAAGTTTATAAGAAACTCAGTAAGATCAATGCACCCATAATTGAGACAATAAAGAAGAGCAAACAACCATTTAAGTGGATTGCTGAAGCAGAAAGAAATGTTAAAGTGTTGAAGAAAAAGATAACGGAGAAGCCTGTTTTGATTATGCCTGATTTTACTAAACCATTTCAAGTAAAGTGTGATTCCAGTGGAGAGGCCATTGGAGCTGTGTTGAGTCAGGATGATAGGCCTGTGGCATATTTCAGTGAAAATATGAATGACACCAGAAGGAAGTATTCCTCTTATGAGAAGGAATTCTATGCAATTGTTCAGGCACTGAAGAAGTGGAGACATTATTTTATGTCTAGGGAATTTGTATTATATTCTGACAATCATGCTTTGCAGTATATTGTACAGCAGCCCAAGTTGAAACATAAGCATGCTAAATGGGTTGAGTATCTCCAAAGTTTTAATTTTTTTTTGAAACATATAAGTGGCCAAGCCAATAAAGTAGCTGATGCTTTGAGTAGGGGGCACATGCTTGTTCAAGAAACAAATTTTGAAGTTGTAGGATTTGATTTTCTGAAAATATTTTATAAAACAGATCCAGATTTTAAAGAAGCATTTGAGGCATGTAGTAACCCTATTTTAATGAGTAGAGAGTTTATTGATTATTTCATTTTCAGTGGATCAAGGTTCGAAGAGTGGAACGGTGGTGTACCAAGATGTCCATGAGAGAAAATTTGATCAAAGAGAAGAATAGTGTAATGCTGGAAACTTCATAACGACAAGATCTATATGAGTACTGGAAGCCATTTCTCGACATCAGCTCAGAGAGCAGGACAAGTTTGTGGAAGAATTGCAGCATGTCAATATAAAGGAAGGAGCTAGAATGCAGGATTGTACACTCCCTTGCCTATTCCAGACAGGCCTTGGGACATGGTGAGTATGGATTTTGTTCTAGGATTTCCCAAGAATTAGAGAGGGAATGATGCAGTCTTTGTTGTAGTGGATAGATTCTCCAAAATGGCACATTTTATTCCACGCTATAAAACTAGTGATGCCACCCATGTTGCTAACTTGTTCTTCAAAGAAGTTGTTAGATTGCATGGGTTTCCCAAGTGTATTGTTTTGGACAGAGACACCAGATTTGTGGGTCATTTTTGGAGGACACTATGGAAGAAACTTGGTACCAAACTGAGTTTCAGCTCAGCTTATCATCCCCAGACTAATGGACAAACTAAGGTAGTGAATAGGAGTCTGGGAAATTTGTTGAGAAGTCTTGCAGGAGAGCATCCCAAGCAGTGGGACCATATTTTTCCCCAGGCAGAATATGCATATAATGACTCACCAAACAGGAGCACAGGGCAGAGTCCATTTCATATTTTTTATGGAATGCACCCCATAGGAATATCAGAGTTAAGAAATCTGGGAAAGGCAGAGCTGAGAAGTGCAGATGGTGAGGAATTTGCTTCAGAGATCCAAGCCATACATGAACAAGTGAAACAACAACTACAAGGCAGTAGCATCAGATACAAAAGCAGAGCAGACTTGAGCAGAAAAGAAGTTCATTTTGAAGTAGGAGATCAGGTTTTGGCACACTTGAGAAAGGAGATATTCCCAAAGAAGTAGTACAACAAATTGAAGTTCAAAAAGATTGGGCCATGCAAGATACTTAGAAAGTTTTCTGCAAATTCTTATGAGATCGAATTACCTCCTGTTGTTGGACTATCTCCCATTTTTAATGTTGCAGATTTGTACAAGTATGAAGATGATGGTGCAGAAGAAAGAGCAGCAGACAAGGAATATATTGAGTGCAGGGAACAGCTACCTCCAGCGCAACCACTGCAACCAGAGAAGATATTGGATAAAAGACCATTCAGAAGGACCAGAGGACAGGAGTACTTTCAGTACTTGATCAAATGGAAGGACAAGCCATAGGAAGACACCACTTGGATGATTGAAGGAATGTTGCGGAAGATAGGCAGATCAGTGGAAGAGCTCATGGACAGGAGCCCATGAAGAAAATTTCCCTCGGGAGTCTGATGCAGGGGCATTAGACCCTAGACAACAATGTAGGGGGTTTTGTCCACATGTTGTGGCTAGGAGGGTTGAAATCACTTGAATTGTAACAGCTAGGTGTCAATACCTCAACTGACTGTCTTATTTATATTAGTTGGAGTTTGTAGAAGTCAAATAGTTAGCCATCTGTCATATTTCAATTATTTGAATGAATTGTAATTAGACCTTTGATTTCTAGAACGGTCCTCTCAGAGGAACATAAGAGTCATATGTTTGTGTATATAATTTTAATCCCTCAGATGTATTGAGGGAGATAAAACGAGAGGAAGGAGAAGAGCAGATATTTCTGCAATAAAACTCTGTGTGTTAACAATTGTTTCCAGTTAAATTATTTCAATGCTCATTGGCCATCGAATTGTCTCGAATTCTTATTAATGAAGAAATTGTTTGATTGAGAAACGATTGTACACTGGTTTGGTGTGAAATCTTTGAGAATGGTGATTTTATAATTCCACATTATCTATCTATTGTTCCCGTGAATTGGTTGGATAAACCCTGTGAGTTAAATTCCACCATAGTCCTCTGTCTATATCTTTATTATGGAATTCCCCACTGTATAACCGTAACGAATTCTATTGAAATGAACACGAGCCATAGACCAGAGTTAAGGCATATGAAGAGCATCCCAACCCCGACTCAACCTTTGGGTGAATCACTGTAGCAAAACCACGAGTGGATTCCCAAAGGCAGATTTCCCATATCGCACCGCTTTCGCGGTGAAGGCGGTATTTGCTGAATTGAAGCGATTCCATAGAGCCTTCGACACGTGGCACCGGATGGGAGTACAAAACCGCCTTTCCATATTCTCATCGCACGTTAACGTTCGTACCAGGAGGTGGAGCAATATCATTGAGTGTTGTCGATCTGGCGCAGAGTCATCGGATGGTGATCATCTGACGGAGATGCACGAGGGTTAAACAAGGTACGGTGAGTGCATTGATTGGGCGATTGAACGTAGACGCAGGGCCCAGAGCCAAGGTTTGTTTAAAAGTTATTTATTCAAAAAGGTGTGCGTATTAATATAAAATCTCAAGGGTTATAACCTTAGCCCCAAGGTTTGGAACAATTATATAAGTCAGGTATATATGTGAAAAGGTCATGAATATATGTTTATTTATCAATTTCTCTGAAATTGACAAATAAACCCAAGCAAAGGAAAAAGATCATGTGGGGAAGAAAACAGAGGAGTCTGGAAAGGAAAATGCTGACAGAGCCACACTACCGGAGTTGACCAGCTCTCCGTGGGGCTGAATTTCAATTTTGTTGCGTCAGAAGGAGTCCCCTCAGGTGGGTAAAACCCTACATACTTTTCTAGTTCCTTCCATTCCTTGTCCTCCTTAATTTGATATTTTCCTTCACTCAGTCCTAGCAGCAAAGGTGGACTTATTTATAATCCAAGCCATTTTATCTTCATTGTTTGCATGACCCTTTTTTGAAAGGTTTTCTTTCTATGGAAAATCTCAATCTTTCTGGAGTATGATACTCCAGGTTTCTTAGGCTAAGTGGGAGGCCATTCCATGTTCTCCGACATGATCATACACTCCTCTCCCAATAGTTTAGATATGTCATCATAATTTTCAATTTATTGTGCTTGGGTGTTGAGATTTCTGTCTGCAAGGTTGGCATCATTGGCTATCATTTGGTGGTTGTTTATGACCCCTCTAGGGCTGATTAGCTCTTCCCTGATTTGGAGATGCTCTTTTCCTTCTCTCTTCATCACCTTTTTGACCTCCTCTACCTTGGCTTCTTCATTTTTCATCCAAGAGGCTAGGGCCATCAATTTCATATCCCCTAACCTAGAGTTTGGGTTCCAAATTTTCATATTAGTTAGGACAAGATTATGCATATAAAATTATACCAATTCGGCCCTATCTTCTATGTTGGATTGACTGCAAAAATAAATAAATTTCCTGTAATTCTAGAAAGGCAATGACCCACATTATTCTAGTGCGTTTATTTGGAATTGTAGACACTACTCCTTTAGGTAACTGGCATAAGAATTAGAGGGGTTCATGTGTTGTATTTCCTCCATGCACAGGTCTGCAATGGTGGCAATCAATTTGTCTTTTTTTTGCAGTTCGCCATTCAATCTTGCATTCTATACTTGTGCCTCTTGTATATTCTCTTTCAAAACTACCTCCATAAGTCTGAAAACAACCAAATTTGTCCCCATATTAGTGAGTTTCTCTTCCATGATCCCCAAATGTTCCACATTCTTAGTTTTGGAAATTTTCATCCAGTGGTGGGTGCACTCTCCATCTTTCTATACCTCATAGAATAGGGGATTTGAGAGATTTTGAGGGATCATCCTCCCTCCTTCAATGAATGTGTAATAGGAGCTCAAGTTTGGCTGTGGGATAGGATTTTGAACTGCTACAATGTCTTTTGGGAAATTGTTTTGACAGGTTAGTTCTTCCTTTGGTTCCTCCTCTTCCTTCTCTTGTTTCTCAACTTTGGCATCATGCCCCTCAACTTCTACCTCTATTTCATCACCTTGGGCCTCCCTCCATTCTAAGGGTGCCTTTTTCTATTCTCCCATGAATTTTTTATCTTCTTGTAGCACATTTTGAGTTTCCTGTAGCACTGTCTGAGTTTCTTGTAGAAAACTCAGTGTTTCCTGTAGCAAACACTATTTTTCATGCTGCCCCTTCTTTTCTTTCTCTTGGAGGTCTGTGGGTGTGTGTTCTTGTTTGAGGGATTATAGCCTTGAGGAGTTCCTTCTTGTATAGGTCATAGGTGTCTTTTTACGTAAAGTGACATCTTGAATATTTCCCTCCTTTGGCCCTATTTTGCCTTTCTTATTTGGTGATTCTTCAATTGTGATGGAGCTCTTGGTTGGAGTTTGAAGCCTCTCTTGATTCACCCTGGAACTCTTCCTGGTATTGAAGTATATGGGGGACTTCCTCTTTCTCTCTTATGTCACAGGGGTGCCTAGATTGGCTAAGGTGGAAACCACTTCCTTTTTAGCAGTCCCTATTGAAAGGCTAGTTTGTTGAGGGGAGATATTAGTGGTAATATTGTTGTCTTATATCTCATCCTCTTCTATATTTCCTTATTTATCTTCATCTTTCCCTTCCTATTATTTTTACTCTTCTTCTCCCTTTTCATATTTCTCTTCCTCCTCTTCTCTTTCCTCATCTTCTCCTACATTTTTTGTGGGTTCTGCCTCTGTTTCCATTTCCTCTTCCTCCTCCTCTTCCTCTTCTTCCTCCTCTTCCTCTTCTTTGATGCCCCTTTCTCCAAGGCTAGAGGCAAGGGTCTCTCCAAGAGTGATGGTTTGTTTCCCAATGAATGCTTCTCTTTCCATGTCAATGAAGGTGGACCAAGGTACAAGGATGTTGATTTTGTTGAGAGCATCTCCCCTTTCTCCAAGGCTAGAGGCAGGGGTCTCTCCAAGAGTGATGGTTTGTGTCCCAATGAATGCTTCTCTTTCCATGTCAATGAAGGTGGACCAAGGTACAAGGATGTTGATTCTGTTGAGAGCATCTCTTACTATGACTTTAATGAGACCATGATGAGTTAGGTGCTGATATTTTCTCTCCCTTACCCTCTAGCTCATAACTTTGATTGAATGGAGGAAATATGGGATAATTAGTCTCTGATATAAGGAAATATCCCCTTTGAACCTAAGTTCATGCAACAATCTAAAATTTCACCCATAGAATACACTTATTCTACCCTCACAAGAGATATATTTCATGATATGGTAAGCTACATCGTCCCATGGGTAAGGTAGGATTTCCCTTCTTACCCCCTTCCTATCTTCATTGTATTCTTCATTGGGCAAAAAAAACCCTTCTTAGAGGAAGTACTAGAGACTCCGTCCTCTCCGGTCCATTTAATTCCTAGAGGTAAGGTGGTGACTCTGCTAATGAGATCAGCAGTCATGGTAATTGCTAGCCATCTTAGCACTGTGATGGCCCTATCATCTGCTTGGGAGTGCAAGGATACTGCAAATTATTGATCCAATTCATCATAAAACCCCTTGATTATCTCAAATAATCCCAACCACAGGCAATTTTTCAAGATTTCAACCAGAGGAGGGTGGAGTCTAATTATTTTTATGTCTGTGGGCTCCCTTCTATTGAAACATCCCCCCATCTTGTGATTTTGTTAGATAGGTTGTTCTCCATGGGTTTTTTTCAAAAAAACTGTGATATGGGACCCCAAAGGTTTCAAATTTAGATAAAATGTGGTTTTCTTAACCCTACTCCTTTAAACAACCCCTGAATTTACTGAATTATGTCTTGATTGTGTGTAAATTCTCATGAAAACCCTTTGCAACTTGGTGGGGTGATGGCCACTTACCTCTACAATTTTGTTGTCCTATGAATTGAAGGATGGTGTTGGGGTGTAAATACACTCTAAGGTTGGCTTGCATGAAACTCTCTAACATTTTGTGGCCTTCCTAGAACTTCCTGTAGCAGTAGCAGACTTTCCTGTAGCATGGGTTGCATGCAAAGCTCGACCATGGATTGAAGCTCCTTAGTGTATCATGTCTTTGTATTTCTCTAAATTATCTATAAATTCACAACATAATAGAGGTAAATCAGCCAACGTACATTTTTTATTCTAAATCTAGTGGTCTTGGATCATAATGGTGATGTGGATTTGGCACGAGGTTTCCTCATTTGGGCCATTTGTCCCACTCGAGCCAATCATTCCCTTTTTACAAGGAATAAACTCCCACTTTTCATTATCCATCTCCTAACTAATGTGATAGATCCATGTGGCATGCAAACTCCACCAAATTTTCACTTTAACTATTTGAGGGTGGCCAAGTTAATTAGACACCTGTTTTCCTATTAAAATCTCTTTTCTCGACATTTACTCATTTAGTCAAATGATGCATAGCGAGAGGGTGAGAGAACCATACATGAGCCTACCTGATTTCTAATGATTGGAAGGATCCTTTGATGCAGGGATATGGATCACTGTCATGGTCACAATTGATTTGTTTTATTTTCTATGGTTTTTTATTTATTCATTTTCTAAGTGAAGAGCTTATTTTCTAAGTGAGGTGCTTATGTCTTTTCTCTCTGATTCTTCTGTAGGTACCTCATGGAGACCCTAGGATGTTTCTACTGGTCTAGCTTCCCTTCTGGAGTCCTCTGGTGATATTTAGGGCCATACTTCATCATTCATCTAATGCCTTTCTGATGTGCTGGTTGCATGCATAGATTTTCTACAGGAAGTGATCATATTCTTGTAGTAGTTCCCTTGTTGCAATTTCGGAGCTCAATTTTCCTAATGAAGGAATAAAAAGGGTGTAGGGATGATAGGGGTGGTGTTAGGAGGTGAATGGAGTTGTGTGGTGGAGGAGGATATGTGAGAATAGGCCCTGCGTGAGGATTTAGCTAAACTATCTCACATTGGTGAAATAGAGGGTTTGATGAGTGAATCTTTATGCATGGGATGGAGTGATGGTTAGGGATGGTAGACATAGGTAGATTGTTTTTTCATGTCTCTTTGAGGGTTAGGTGGCCTTTGGTGCACTTATTCATCCTCAGGTGACTTTCTTGTAGCATTAAAGAGTTTCATGTAGCACTACATGAAATATTTTAGCAACCTAGGACATCTTGTAACACTGTAGAGAGTAAGAAAAAATGGATTTTTTTCTCACCTGGTGGGAGAAATGGATGAATTAATGAATTTTGGGGTTGGACATGGAGTGGATAGGTATGAGAGAGAGAGAGAGAGAGAGAGAGAGAGAGAGAGAGAGAGAGAGAGAGAGAGGGAAAATTTCTCCTTTTTTCCAAATTATCCCTAATCAAAAACCTGTAAAAAAAAGCAAGTTGGTGCATAGGTGTTGTGTCATTATTTTGATTTTTTTCTTTCCTTTTTCCTCCTTTTTTTTTTGGAAGACAGGTGGGTTGCCTCAGCAGAGGTTTTCACCCCAAAAGCCTTCCTTGGGTGCCTCAAAGAGGTTTTCACCCAAGGATCCTTTATTTCTCTCTATCTCTATCTCTCTCTCTTTGGTCTAGGGTTGCCTCATGGAGGTTTTCAACCCAGGAGTTGGCCCTAGATGCCGTAGAAAAGGTTTTCACCCAAGCCTCTTTATTTTTCTTATTTTTCTCTTTTTCTTAGAATATGAGGGGTTGTAAATTATGGAGCTTCTAATTACATTCACCTCCATGTTTATTGTATTGATAAATTCAACCTTAGGTAGGGGCTTCTTGTACATCTTTAGCATGTAACCATTTATAATCAGAGGGATCCCCTCCTCATCTATGGTTTTGATCTGAACAACCCCATTGTCATGGAATTTATCCACTTGATAAGGTCCTAGCCATATGGTCATTAACCTTCTCTTGAATTAGTTGAATTAGGAGTCATAGAGGAGAGCCCAATATCCTTCTTGAAATGTCTTCTCATTGATGTGCTTGTCATGCCAAGATTTTCTTTAAAACTGGATCAATTTTGTGTGAAGGAGGGCCTGCATTATAAATTCATCCAAACCATTTAGCTGAAGCAACCTTTCTTGTTGTGCCTTTGTGATGTTCATGTCCAACTGACATACCCTCGTAAGGGTGTTATACTCAAACTTAATGGAAATCAAAGCTTTCTTCCCATAAACTAGATCATATGGTAGTAAACCCTATAGTTATCTTCCAGGTGGTATTGTAATCCCAAGTGGCCTCCACTAATTTTTATTCCAAATATTTCCTGTTGCTTCTCACAAATTTTATTAGGATGTTCTCCAAGGCTTTGTTTTTCACTACCACTTGGTCATTTTCTTGAGGATGATAGGCAGTGGAAGTCTTGTGCTTTATCTTGTGTTTCCTCCTGAGGTTCTTAATGAGATGAGATGTAAATTGAGCCCCCTAATTGGTGACTACCTATCTAGGGTATCCAAACTTGTAGAACAAATTCTCTCTCCACAACTCAACTACCTTCTCTTCTGTTTCTTCCTTTACAACCCTTGTTTTTGCCCACTTGGTTAAGTAATCAATGAAGACTATGATATATCTCTTATACCCAGATGGTGGATCAATGGGTCTAATGAATTCCATGCCTCACTTTTCAAACATCTCTAAAGACACCTGAGGTTGTAAAGGCATTTCATCCCTTAGTATAGGTCTCCGCATCCTATGACACTGATCACATCTATTGGTGTATCTCTTGGCATCCTGGTGGAGGGTAGGACAATAGTAGCTTGCTTGCAAAGGTTTGAAGGTTGTCATATTAGCAGAAAAATAAACCCCACAGGACCATCATGACATGTTGAGAGGATGGCAAAGACGTCCTCTTCCCTCACAAATATTCTAAGAATTTAATCTAGATACAATTTGAAGAGATTACCACCAATCCAATTTAAGGGGGGAATTTTTGTATAATCCTGCTCTTTTCTTTAGATGAAAGGTTTGGATGAAACCTTTCAGCACTAAGTAGTTAGCTATGTCAGGAAACTAAGGAGAGAGTGTCAGCTAATATATGTTCATCCAGAAGCTGATCATCCACCATTCCTTCCTCATCTACAGATAAAGTTAGTATAGATAATAAATCCACCACAACATTTTCCTTTCTTGGTTTATCAACAATTTTCAAATCAAATTGCTGCAATAATAAAAACCATCTAATGATTCTAGAATTGAAAGTAGGTTTATTCATTAAGTACTAGATTTTTGCATGGCCAGTATGTAAAAAGGTCTGATAACTAGTAATGTAGTGCCTGAATTTTTTTAGGGAATGGACAATGGCTAAGAGATCATTTTCAGTGACAATATAGTTAAGTTCAAATTTGGACATATTCTTGCTAATGAAATATATGGAATAGAGTATTTTGTATTCCAATTTCCCTAGGGCTTCACCAATAGCTTTATCTAATGCATTTGTATGAATGTGGAAGGGCAAAGCCCAACTGGGACCTCTAAGAGTAGGGGTAGTGATTAGCTTTTCCTTGATGAGATCAAAAGCCTATTGACAGAAAATAAACAAAAAAAACTCAGAATCTTTGGCCAACAATCCAAATAATGGCAAAGCCACTTTGATGAAATCCTTAATGAACCTCCTATACTAGCCAACCAAACCTAGGAAACTTCTGACATCTCGCTACTTTTGAGGAATAAGCACCCTTTTTATGATGGTTATTTTGTTTGGGTCTACCAGTATTCATGCTTGTGATATTGAATGGTGTAGGACTATCCCTTCCCTTTTTAGAAATTCACACTTTTCAGGACTTAGGGAGAGATGAATTTCAATGCACTTCCTGAACACTTTTCCTATATTGGAGAGAGCCTCCTAGAAATCATACCCATAAGGTGTGAAATCGCCCATGTAGATCTCTGCCGAATCATGGACTAGTTCAGAAAAAATGCTGAAGACTTCTATCTGGAAAGTAACAGGGGCATTTCATAGGCCAAAGGGAAGGAATATATAGGTGAAGGTGCCCTAGGGACATGTGAAAGTGGTATTATCCTGGTCCTTAGGGCTGATATGAATCTGTTTACACCCACTTAATCCATCCATGAAAGAGAAAAACTTATTTCCTGCAAGACCTTCCAGGACACGATCAATGAAGGGAAAATGGAAATTCTCCTTTTTAGTGGCTTTATTTAGTTCTTGTTATTCAATGTAGATTCACCACATCCATTTTTTCTTTGGGACTAGAACAAGAGGAGACACCCACTCATTATCTCATATGGGGTAGATGAAACCTGCATCCAATAAATTTTGTAGTTCATCCTTCACTGTCTTTTTAGGCTAGATTCATCCTCCTTTAGGGCTGGCCCATACGCTTTCATATCCCTTTAATATAAATATTATGTGTGCACACCAAGGGATGTGCCACTTTCATATACTTATAGTCCCAAGAAAAAGCATCTAAGTTTTCCTTCAGGATCTGGCACAATTTCTCTTCTTATTTGGCCGAAAGGGATGAGTTAATCTTCAGGGATTTAGATGGGCCAAATTCCACAACCTTGGTGGCTTCAATTTTTGATTCAACTGAGTGCATCTCAATCCAAGGGTGGCTTTCATATTCTCTCACTAGCTCATCAAGTGGAATGGTAGTGGGGGGCTGGATTTGAATGATATGGTCAATGAGATCATCCTCATCGGGTTACCCCCTCTAATAACGGTATCTATGGTAAAAATGGGGTAAGGTGTGGTACTATACACTTCAGGCTTTTCTTCTTCATCCTCCAACCATAAGGGTAGGTCATGGTCAATGGAAGGCGAGGTAGTAGGATATAATACTAGTTGTTTGGACAAGGGCCCATTCTTGATAGTCATGTTGTTGGCCCTACAACTGATATAAGCATCGAAAGTGGCCAACTAAGGTATTCCTAAAATGAGAGGATATTCATTAAACTTGGTTTTTGGATGGAGGACTAGGAAATATGTGGGGTACTTCCAGGAGTCAATCGAGACCATAACATCCTCAACAATTCCTTCTCGAGCTATTGTGGATATGTCTCACTAGCACATTTGCCCCAATTTCAGATGGCCAAAATGTCACACTTGTGACACCTAGGTGTCACAAGAGTGACACTTTGAGGTGGGGGGGAACGTGGTTTCTCCTAAAGTCGGACTTCCAACACTTGACATAAACGTCGGTAGAGTGACGCTATCTCCGAATTATTTTGTTGGTGTCGCAATTTCGACGTTCCAAATTTTTCATCGCTCTTTCGACGTTTCATGAATCGTCGCTCTTCCAATGAACACAATCGTCTCTCTTCCGACGAACACAACCATCACTAGTCTGACGCTGCACCTACGTTTCATGAATCTTCAGACTTCCGACGAACACAAATGTCGCTAGTCCGATGGAACAAAACAATTTTTTTAAAAAGGTAAATGTCGCTAGACCGAATTTAGAGGAAACCACGTTTACAATTTTTTGTCGCAAGTCCAACGGTTCTACGTGTGTGTGTGTTTTTCACTCTTGTAACGGTTTTAAGCGGATAGCATCGTCAAAATACCGATAGAATAAAACTTATATGGAAAAAACAAATAGGGAACTATCCCTTGTGAGTGAGATTGCCGCAAGGGGTAGCACATGCAGTCAACACATTTAAAAGACCTTGCCATTGATAAAATTGTGACCATATATTATGAACTAGAATATCTATTTGAAAACCACCAAGATCTTCCATCCATTGACAATCCAAAGCCTTTAATCACAACATCAATTATGTAAGGTTATATGCTAAAATAAACTAGCAAATGCGCATCCAAAGCCTTTATTTGACTGATGCCAATAACTTCAACAAGTCTACACTGATTACCTAGAGTACAATGTAAGGAATCCACCTCTTAATGGATAGAGTTGGGATGATGAGGGAAGACTCGTCCACTTATGAATGATAGCTTTGTTATAGTAATAACAACGCGGCCCAGTGAGACAAGGATTTTGGAATCGATTTACCAACTACAAAATCGGCCTCCTTATGTTGTGTAATAAATAAGAGATTAGGCTTAATATATTTGGAAAAAAAACTGGGGAACTAGCCCCTGTGAGTGACATTGCCGCAGGGTTCTTTCAAACGTTCTTACGTTATGAAGGGCCAGATACTACCACAAGGATAATATCTAGAGAAAGCTTCCAAATACATAGAATTCATTCAGTCCAATCAGAAGGCAAAGACAAATAATGTATAAGCTCTATAATCACTTTTGAAATAAAAAATAACTAATTCAAAGTAATGATGATCCATCTACTAAAACACTGATCATGCTAATGGGAACCCTGCTTTCACCAGGACATATTCGAGCATGACCTGGATAGTTCCTGTTTCAATGGATCAAAGCCAAAAGGAAAACACAGTTGCAAGAATTTCAAGGAAAAGAAAAGACACACATTCAACCAAATAATACTTTGACTGTAACCATTGTTTAACGATGGCGCTGCTTTGGCTCAGATTACCAATGACTAAAGTATAGCCACATGTTTTCTTTTCCTTTGTGCTTTGTGTGTCAAACCTAGATATACAATCATTTCATAATGAAAGCTATACTGCAAAATGCCTCATCTTCATGATTTTGAATGATTCTTAGTCTTTATTTTCCACTAGAATAACAACATCAAAGTCACTAACAGTCCATTCTATGGTTTCAACCTTGTCAGTCACATATATTTCAGTGCAAACATTAATCGAAGACCATATTCTCCTTGCAGGTTTTGTCCCTCGATCCTCTAACACCACACCCATCAAAGCATTTATAAGTCAAATATATAGCATTTAACTTGGATATGATTTAAGAAAAAAAAGAATCCAACATGTAATTGGCTAATAAAAGTGGACTTAATTAAGTGGTGGTAAGCAATAATAGTGATTGACACTTCAGATAAAACCTACTGGTACAATAAAACACAAGAATTACTTAATAGAAGTATAATCGACTGGAGAGGCCTCCAAGATCTAGCTCTCAGGTTCTAGGGTCACCAATCCATCCTTCTCCACTCTTGGAGGGATAGTCATGGACTGGCCATTCTGGATGTGGCAATAAATGCATTAATTCACGTACCTGTGGATTAATGTATGGATCATAAATGTCAAAAGGCTTCTTTAGGTGCTTTGCTTTGCATTCCCTTCATAAAACCATCTGAAGTGACCCTGGTCTTGTAGACCCAGTCGCATTTTCCCACATTATTCTG
>JAXQQM020061859.1:0-49728 GCA_034641835.2 Pinus albicaulis
AATGGTGTGGTGATTGTTACACATCAATTTGTCACCGTCCCTACCATTCCCCGTCCCGCACAATGGAGGACCCATAATGTGACCTGTGAACACTGTCATGCACTGAAAACATCATCATTGCATCCCTCTGAGTATGAGCTTCATTTCCCCTTGAGACATCTCCTTGCAAAATCCATGAAAATCAGCTCTTTTTGCATTGGCGCGGGTAGATAGTTCAGTACTCGCGCCACTCAGGGAAATCCTGTAAAGAGGTCGCGCCACTTGGCGCTCTGTCATAGAGCAACAATCGCGCCACCCATTTTAGGGATCATGGTATATGATGGATGAAGTTGAGTTCAAACAAACTCACAAACCATTGCCTATCTTGAGTTGGGAGGTTTGGCTGCGGGAGTTCTATGGAAGGGAAGTGGTTTTGCCACATTTCATGGAACCTTCCTTGTTGATAGGGCCAATCCCATAATAATAGGGATCCCAACTCCCTCCTTCCCCATCTATAAAAGCCTGCTCAATCCCATGGCAAGCTAGTCTTGAAGTGTTGAAGCTTTGCATCTCCATATTCCCAATTGCCTTTGTGCTGTAAAGAATCCTTTCTTTCCCTTAAGGCCCATTCAAGTAAGGAGACCATTGTCACGAGACTCTGGAGAGGTCTTCCCTTTCCCTTGGCGAGTTTTGCGAGATGTACAACCTGGGACCCGTACGAAGGAGGTCGCGATGTCGAACTCGGTTGTAACTTCTATTCGTTTATCACTTTAATGCCGATGACTTATGATTATGGTTCCACCTTTGCAATCATGTTAATGCGAGTAATATCTTTCTCACCGATATTTAGTTACGTATGCCGGGTTCCTTTGCATGTATCCTTCGTCTCTTCCGTGTGTGTGTTCGCTCACTCTGAGATCGTGGAAGGATTGTGATTCGCCGTGCAATGTAAGGATGTGGGCATCTTCTTCTTCGCATCTAGCGTTGGAATCCGTGTAGGCTCTTATCCCAAGTCTTTCATTTCGTAACTAGAGCTTCATACATAGCATTGTTTCGTTTGCTGCTAGACCCCTGCTGGGCTAGTAGGGATCGCCTCTGTCCGCAGAGGGGATTTACCCTCTCAACAAATTGGCGACTCCGCTGGGGATCGTCCGGTTTTCCTTGTCTCGTTTATGATTGGTTCGCTTTGATTGTTTCTCCTTGCTTGATGAACCTTCCGGGTTGGGTTCTTTCATTATTTTAGCCTTGTGGTTTGCTTAGCTTGTGTTGGTCTTTTTCTCAGATTAGCTTGTTTTTTAATTTTCATTGAAGAACTCGAGTGGCGCGGGTTTTTACCTGACAGTCGCGCCACTTGGCGCGTGTTGCATGTGTCTGTCTCGCGCCACGCGGCCTCGGGCGCTAGTTTCAAGGCCACAGTCGCGCCACCCCTGTGACTTTTTTGAGTTTCTTCAATTTTTGGCTTTCTCGAGCTTGACCAAGATTTCCTTTTCTTCTTGATTTCCTCTGATTGTTTGAGTGTATCGGAGTCTTCGTTTGACCGACCACCGCTTATCCTTTGGTTGTTTGCCTCGTCTACCTGGGCTTGCATTTACTCAACTGTGGCATCTAGTGGCATAGTGAATCGAGCCCTCCTTGGGAGTTTTGGTGTCTCGATTGTCCCGTCGACTTGTTGGGATTGATTCTCCACGCCCTCTTAGCAAGCTTTTGAGTGTTTTGTTGCGTTTTTGAGTGATTGTTCGTTCTTTCATTCAGAATTCGTTTGCCCTTGCTTTGGACCCAGATCACACGGTCCATTGGGTGCTTTCGAGTCTTTCTTCGATTTGAGAGACTTTGGGTCGATTTAGAGATTTGGTTGCTTGCTTTGTTGAGTGAGTGTTGTTTGCTTCGCTCTCTTAGTTATCATTTCTCCAATTGTTCCTTTTGTTTTCAGTGCACATTAGCCATTAAACATTGAAAATCAAAAAAAAAATATATAGTCTCTTTGTTTTTTTAATTAGTAAATCATGAATTCTTTCCACATTAGTGATTAGTGTTTTAAATGAAAAGTGTGCAATTGCATTAGTTGCATTTATATTCTTGTTTGTATTCGTTCATTTCGTTGTATAAAAGTTCTCAACTCTCATTTTTAATTAGTTTTCATCAACGAAATGTTGCATCGTGGCATATAAAATTCATTTAGGAGACACTTCTGCATCACTGATAATATGTCTGGAAATTGAAACTTAATTGAAGATCAACTGTAAAATTTATTCAATTAACCTAAGGCAACATTGGACCTTAACGCAACATATTTAGAAGGTCTAGGCTAGAGACGTGTTCCGGCGTCGTTAAACCTAGCAGCTGTCGTTCGCCTGTTGGCTTTAGACAGCGCTAGTACGGACTTGCGCTCCCCGTACCGTCGCGTATATAAAAGGAGACCCCTATAGGTTTTCAATCCTTTATCCACAGGAAGCCGAGTCTGTCGCCCTATACCCGTGATACACCGAACACAGCATTCGGGGAGACTACCTGCACGTACGTAAAGTCCTTGGTCGATTTCTGTTTCATTATTGAAACCAAGGTGTATATTGCAGTTCACGGATATTTGGTACACCCTTTGTGCCTATTTTTTCCTGAGCAGTCATTTGGTCTTTTCTGACTCCCTAAACTTGAAAAGACCGTCAAGCGCTTGTCCTTTCACGCTTGTATCAACTCTGAAAGAGATAGAGTCATCTTTTTTATCGTTTCTCGACTCTTAAAATATGAAACGGTAGAATTTGTTTATTTTCCAATGTGGTAAAATCAATCTCCCACGATAACACACCCATTTAGATATTGCTTGTGACTGTTTGATCGTGTGTCTTAACTCGTTTTCAGCCCGTGTGTGTGTGTGTTCTCTTCTTCTAGTCTTTTGTCACGGTGGCGGAACCCTCGGTTTCGTCTACTGGTAGTCCTTACACGGACAATTCTTCAGAGGCTTCTGAGCCCTCTGTTGAACCACAGCAGCCTGTTGTCTCCGAGTTCCCTGACGGGGGACCGGTCCTCGCCGAGCAACCCTTTGGAGAACCAGTTGAGTTCAACTGGCCCTTTTCGGACCCTGTGTCTGAATTGAGATTAGGAGCCGATTTCCTTTCTCTTACATCGGGTTCACCGTTTATTGCTGCTGTTTTTCCTCCTAGTCCTCGCCGTCTTCTGCGTGATTTAACGGCAGGATCAACCATGAGTGATTCTGGTGAGGAAATTCCCGGGTCTGATGACTACCAGCGCATCCCTCGTAGAGTGTTTGAGGGAGATGAGTCTGAGCCGGCTACCACATCGTCAGCTGGTCCTTCTTTGCCACAGGGATACAGATCTCTGGGTCAGATTATTTCGGCTGCTGGCTCTATGGGAATATCATCTCCTGCTTCGAGGCCAGCTGCTACTACACCCGGGGTGTCTCCTTCGACGCCCGTCACTTCTGTTCCCGTGCGACCCACTGTTTGTGTGGCTGCCTCTTCTGCTGTTGCCTCAGCATCTGCTTCTAGATCCGGGCCAACTCCAGAGGACATTTATCTAGCTACTGCCATACCGGAGAATATCTCTCCGGAGGAGTATCGGTTGTTTTTACAACAGCCGAACGCCGGAGTTGGACAACTCCCCCAAGATCCTTATCGGTCTTTCTTTTCGCATTATGCACAAGACGGCACCCCCGTGTATGGTTTTCCGGGTCAGCTTGACGAGCATGGGGACATTTTGCGTCTCCCTGCTCCTGAGGCCTATCTTTATGTTCAAGGTTTACCGTACAACCAGGCTCAGAACTTGCAGGCACAACCTTTTCAAGGTCAACCTGCAGGCCAACCTGGCTATCAGTACAACCCACAGGGACAGCCCAATCAAGGCTACTCTGCGGGCCAGCAAGGGCCATTCTATAATCCGCAAGGACCATATTATAACCCTGCTGGTCAACCTGCTCAGCCTCAGCCGGGGTATCAACAGGGACCGACCTATGGACCTGGGGGGCAAATCTAGCCTTCCTTACCGATGCAACCGCAGTATCCTGTTGTTTCTAACGTTGCATATCAGCAAGGACCACTTTATGGTTCTGCTTCGGGTCAAACTGGTTTCCAGCAAGCACCTGGTCCTGTTCCACCACCAGGCCAACCAGGTCATCCGGTACAACCTGGTGTCCCGCCTCCAGGCCAACCGACTTATTCGGTGCAACCTGGGGCTCACTTACAACCGGGTCAGCCTGCGCAACCAGCACCGCCCCCTCATTCGGGCCAACCTGTTCATTCAGGAGCGCCCCCTCATTCGGGTCAACCTGTTTATTCAGGGCAGCCCTCTCATTCCGTTCACTCTGCTCAGCAGCCTGCTCATTCAATGCCGCAGCCAAATCAACAGCTACGCCCTACGTACCAGGCTCCGCAGGGTTCCACTTATCAGCAGTCTACTCATCCTCAGAGTGGTTATTATCCGCATGGTCAATCTCAACCGAACTATAACCACTCTGGAGGCTCTCAGTATCCTCCTCCTCCTCATGGTTCTAACTATGCTCAGCAGCCAAATCCAAACGCTGCTTATACGGGGCAGACGCCTAATCAGGGCCCGAACCCTGGTTATCAGGCCCCACACAATGGTTACCAGCAACCAAATCAGTCTGGCTATATGAATTATGCCCCTCACGGTCAGAATCCTACGGGACAGAACCCATGGGGGCAGGGATATTCACAACCATCGTAGAGCATGGGTACCGGACCTTATTCTGGGACTGGCATGGGAATTAACCCTCCATTGCCGTTCCTGGCTACCTTGGATCTACCGGACGTTTTGAAGTTGACCAATGATCCAATTGCTCATAATCCATATTGGCCCCCGGTTCCGACCAAGATACCAGGAGACTGTCCCAAGTTTGAGGGCAAATCTGGAGAAGACCCCCAGGCGCATGTGATGACGTATCACCTCTGGTGCTCGTCTAACTCTTGGACTGACGATTCGGTTCGTTTGCGTCTTTTCCAGCGTACGTTAACAGGAGCTGCCGCTAAGTGGTACATAGAGCTATCCCGTGGTATTTTTCAGGATTTCAACTCGTTAGCTATGGCTTTCCTCACGCATTTCCAGTTACCAGTCCGGTATGAGACTGGGACGCACCTCCTGTCTTCCCTGAAGCAGGACTCGGCCACTCACATTTCGGATCACATCCATGAGTGGCGGCGCCGCCGTCGACTGATCAAGTTTCACATACCTGATCAGATTTTGACTCACTGGTTCACCACCTCCTTTGTGAACAAAATCGCTCAGGATATCGCAATGGGAGCGTGTGTGACAGAGGAACAAGCTATCGCACGTGCCCAGTACTTGGATCTTGTTTATTCGCAATCTGGCACGCTTTATGACATCCTGCCTGATGCACCACGGCCCGGAGCCAAAAAGACCCAACCCACCCCTTCCGTGGATGGTGTCATTGGTTCCGTTTCTCAAAATTCGAAGAAGTCTTCGAATGGGAGGCAGAAGGCTAATTCTTCCAACAATACCTCTGCTAATCCCGCCTCATCCGATTCTAGTAAAACCGCGGAGGTAAATACCGTTCAGGCCAATCCTGCGGACAAATCCTCCAAGGGGAAGAAGAAGGGCAAAGGCAAATCAAGATCTGATGCCCCAAAACCGGAATCTAAATCTCGATCTGAGGATGGCTCACAACGTAAGCCGAAATTTCCTTGCCTCATCTGTGAAGGAGACCATTACACTAAAGATTGTCCAAGACGATCCGAAGTCAGTCAACTTCTTAAAGGCTCAAAGGGTACTCCGGCTATTTTAAAGGAGCCATTTCCATCTCAGCAGACCCAGATGGTCGAACAAGGTTCATCATCTGCACCGTTTGGGTCTCAAGTTTTCATGATGAAGACTAATGCACCTATCACTATCGCTACGAGGTCCAAGGATTACAATAATCAGCAGCAGGCACCCGGGAAGGCAGTGGCGGATGGACCGCCTCCCGCATCCGCTTCTGGTTCATTGGAAATTGAGAAGCCGACTCTCGAACCCGTTGTGAAGCCACCTCCCAAGGGTGTTCTTCGGAGATCCTCTTATAATCCAAACGCCCGTGCCGCCCAACATTACAGTATTGTTGAGGATCTGGCCCAGGCGCCGTGTGCCATGTCTGCACTTGAGGTTCTTCAAAGTTGTCCTTCACAATGGAAGGCTTTGCTGTCTGCCATCGGTGGTATTGATCCCGCCGATTCGAGCCTTCTCACCTTTGATCTGGAGAATTTTACTCCCCGGCTTCCACATCAAATCGCTTTGATTATTCAAGTCAGGATTAACGGCCTGGACGTTCAGAGAGCCGTCGTAGATGAGGGTGCATCTACTTGTGTTATGTCCTCCGCTTGTTGGAGAGCCATCGGTTCCCCAACTTTATCGTCATCTCCCAATGCCCTCGAGGCATTTGATGGCCGGGAATCTAAACCCCTGGGAGTTCTCGAGAGTCTGGCGATTACATTACAGGGAAAAACCGTCAACGTGGAAGTAGAAGTAGTTGACGCTAAACTCAACTACAACATACTTCTTGGCCGCAGCTGGACCCATGCCATGCTCTGCGTGTCGTCTACTGTCTTTCGATTCATCAAGTTCCCTCACGAGGGCAAGATTGTCACAGTAGACCAGTTGTCATTTTTTACCTCGAGCTCCGAGAACAACGTGCTGTATGTGGATCAAATTCCGAATCCACCAGACAGCATAGGACCTGGTCTTTTCAAAGACCCAGTCCTCATGGGTATTTTCCCCGCGCCGCCACCGAATACCGCTCAAGTCAACATGTTGTCCAGGACTGATGACCCCTGGCTGATTCCTACACCTGAGCAGGTATATGAGTTTGGAGAATCCATGCCTTTAACGCCAGTAGAGATCAGCTACTGTGAGATTGTTGCCGCATCGGACCCTCCACCTCCTCAGCATGCTCCGATGAGCATGGCTCTTGACGTCTACTCACAATCCCCCTGGCTTGGTCAGGCTGATTCGCCTGATCCTCTTAGAGAGACTTTTCCCTCAGATGAGGCTATAATTGAAACTATGTCTCTGGAGGAGCTACCTTGGGGCGATAGGCATCATCGTTCCTCGTTCATGCCTAGCTTGGGGGCTATGACGGATTGTCTCGAGCGCTATGCTACTCAGGTTCCTTCCCCTCCTCTTCAAACACCGATCTTGACGCATGAGGTCTTTTCGGAAGGCAATCTGAGTAACATTACTCAAACGGTTCCTATCAACATCTCTGTCAAACCAGGGATTGTTGAGAACATTCATATGGGTGTGACCTGTTCTCCTGAAGAGATCCAGGTCTATACGGAACTTTTCAAAGAGTTCAGAGATGTCTTTGCATGGTCCTACGAGGAAATGCCGGGAATTGATCCTAGTATTGTCGTGCACGAGATTCCAACCTATCCAGGTGCGAAACCCGTACGCCAACGCTTGCGTCCCATGCATCCTCGGAAAGTCGCCGCTATCAAGGCAGAGGTTGAAAAACTTCTGAACGCGGGGTTTATTTATCCTATCCCCCTTACAGAATGGGTGTCCAATATCGTCCCTGTCGATAAAAAGCAGGGTACCATTCGAGTCTGTGTAGATTATCGCGATATCAATCGCGCCTGTCCTAAGGAAAATTATCCCACTCCGTTTATCGATTAGATTATCGACGATTGCGCCGGAAGTGAGATCTACTCTTTAATGGACGGTTTCTCAGGTTACAACCAGATTAACATTGCACCTGAGGATCAACATAAGACCACATTCATCTGTCCGTGGGGCACTTTTGCATATAAAAAACTCCCGTTCGGCTTAAAGAACGCTGGCGCCACGTTTCAACGTGCTATGTCATATGCTTTTCATGATATTCGCCATATTGTCCAGCCTTATCTGGACGACTTGCCTGCCCATTCGGGTAAGCGAGAGGATCATCCTGAACATCTTCGCCAGATATTTCTTCGCTGTAGACGCTACAACATTAGGCTCAACCCTCATAAGTGCGTCTTCTGCGTCGATTCTGGCCGTCTTTTAGGCTTTATAGTCTCGAAAGACGGAATTCGCCTCGACCCTCTGAAGGTTGAGGCCATTATAAATCTCCCGTCACCCTCCTCCCTTTATCAGTTGCAGAGTCTGCAAGGGAAAGCAAATTTTCTTAGGCGCTTCATCCCGAACTACGCCGAGGTGGCCAAAGGATTCACTCGTTTGTTAAAGCAGAATGTTCCCTTTCATTGGGACGAAATCGCTCAAGAATCCTTTGAGAAGCTGAAGACATTGTTAGTCAATGCTCCGTTGTTTCGTCCTCCGGACTACCACCGCGACTTTACTTTGTATCTAGCCGCCGCATTAAGCACCATCGCCATGGTCTTGGTGCAGGATGACGAGAACGGTTATGAACATGTTGTTTATTACCTCTCTCGGAACCTTCTCGACCCGGAAACGCGTTATGCACATGTTGAGAAGTTGGCCTTAGCAGCCGTACACGCTGTACAGCGCTTTCGCCATTACATCCTTTTGCGCACGATAACAGTGGTTTCAGACTGCAACCCCATGACATATATTCTTTCCAGACAATTGCTGGGGGGCAAGTACTCCAAATGGATTGTCATCCTGCAGGAGTTTGATTTGGAGTTCACCACTGCCAAGTCAACTAAATCACTGGTCTTCGCGGATTTGATTTGTTCGCTCCCTATAGACTCTGTTCCTGAACACTCTGAAGATCATATCCCGGACGAAACGTTGTTTCTTATCGATACTCGTGATCCTTGGTACGGGGACATCATAGTGTATCTTCAGACCGCGACATTCCGGTCTGAGTTGGATAAAGCTGCACGCCGTCGGATTCGGCACCAGCCCCAACCCTACCGCATAGTGGGAGATACCCTATATCGTATTGGAGTAGATTCGGTGCTCCGACGATGCCTTACCTTGGACGAGGCTGAGAAAGTCTTGAATGACTGCCACAGTGGCGCCTGTGGTGGACACATGTCCGGATATGCCACTGCCCAAAAGATTCTGAGGGCAGGTTACTTCTGGCCGTCTATATTCAAGGATTGCATCACCGCAGTCCGAAAATGCCATCCGTGCCAGATTTTTCAGCGCAAGATGCGCGCGCCGCCGTTTCCTTTGCATCCCGTTATTACCGTCGGCCCTTTCGCGAAATGGGGCGTAGATTTTATGACGTGTAACCCTCACTCGGCCGGGGGGCATGCGTATATCATTGTCGCCGTCGACTACTTCACTAAGTGGGTCGAGGCGATGCCTACACTTGCTGCTGACGGAAGAACGGCTGCTTCCTTTTTATTCAACCATGTTATTGCACGATTCGGGGTCCCTCAAGCTATCGTCACTGATCATGGTACTCATTTCCGTGATTACATGATGGCGGAGCCGACAGCTGCGTTGGGCCTGCGTCACGACAGCTCAACGCCATACTACCCTCAAGCTAACGGTCAGGTTGAAGCAGTGAACAAGGTTTTGGTCACTATGCTTCAACGAACAGTTGGGATTCATAAATCCAGTTGGCATCTCCAACTGTTCTCATCTCTATGGGCATACCGAACATCTGCGAAAAGTGCAACCGGATTCACACCATTTCAACTGGTGTACGGTCTGGAAGCTACTTTGCCGGTTGAATGTGAAATTCCTTCGCTTAAGTTAGCTGTGGAGCTCTTACCGGATACTTCTCCTGAGGAAGAGCGTCTTCTGTATCTTGAACGGTTGGATGAAACCCGTCGTCTAGCTGCTTTGATCATTGAAGCACAAAAGAAGAGGGTCAAATCTCATTTTGATCAATCTGTTTCTCCTCGTTCTTTCATTGAAGGAGACCTAGTCCTTTTGTATGATCAGGCACATGATAAGCTTGGTGCCGGTAAACTCCAGCCCATGTGGCACGGTCCCTATATAGTAAAACGCGTGTTGAAAAATGGGGCCTACGAACTTATAGACTACGAAGGAGTTCCATTGGCGCAGCCCAGAAATGGGCTGTACCTCAAGAAGTACTACGCCTGAAATGATTTCTTGGTGTGGTGTGTGTACATAGGGGTGTGATTGTCATTTGTGTGCATGGTGTGGTGTGCTTTGTAAACGTCTTTCTGCTGATCGGGTCTTCCTGGTTGTGCAGATGTCTACTCATCCATTTGTTGGTTTCGCGGACGGTGCCTCCCGCAGTACTAGGAATCTGTCTTATGCAGCCTGGGTAATCTACGATCCTGCTGGTGAGTTGATCGACCTGCAAGGTGTTTGTTTAGGACGTACCACGAACAATATCGCAGAATATAGCGCCGTGTTGGAATTATTAACCGAGGCAATAAACCTTGGTATCCGTGAATTGCTCGTGTACCTAGATTCACAGCTTGTAGTGTTGCAGCTGAACGGGCACTATTCGGTAAGAAACCCGTCCATTTTACGATTGTATTTGCGTATTCGATTACTGGAAAGGAATTTTGAATATATTACATATCATCATATACCCATACATTTGAATGCATTAGCAGATACAGTAGCAAATTTGGTGTTAGATAGACATTTGCGCAATTTATAAATCATCATCACATGTAAAGAAGACTCATCCAGAAATAGATATGCATATATAGATATCGAAATGTTTACATAGAAGTGTGTCACATAAAACTCAAAAATATACATAAGTGTCTTAATACATCCGGAGACACTGTGTCTCTCAAAAAATGGTGTGGCTAAATCCTAGAGACTAATCAGCATGGTGCTCATGATAGCACGTTACTGCACGCACTAGCCGCCTCAGGATTCGGTGGAGCCGATTTGGGACTCCCACCGTGTGGCGCTGGTACTCCAGTGGTACATCTGACAGTCGGGCATAGTCTGGGATCCCATGAACGATCCCCTCAAGGTTCTGAACCAGTGCCCCTCCTCCGGCACCTTCCCCCTGGATCTCAGGGGCGAGCTGTGTCCTCCGGAAGATAGGAGACATCCCGGCTGGTCTCTCAGGTCCTACATCTGCATGCATGTATTATTGTGTTAAGACAACTGTGTATTAACAAAAAATCATATAAACATAAAATCAAAAATATGAGGTCTTACCCAGCTCTTCGTCCCAGTGGTCTCCTTCTGGTAGCGGGAGATCCGGGTCCCCTGTAAAGTCAGTTCCCGCATAGGGCCAATCTTCCACAACGATCAGTTGGCGCCGTATCCATCTGAAGAACTCGGGCTTCCAGGACATCCGTTGCCCGCCTCCAGATCTGGGCATCAGTGCTGCCCAGCGAGCCATTCTCGGCTCTCGTGGTACTGGACTCGCCACAGGGGCCTCTTGGCCCTGGAAGGTTGGTATGTGTTCCAGAATGAACGACACCAAGATGGAACCATACCCAAACTGCTTTAGTTTACCCTTTTTGCACTTTGTGAGCTGCCTTTTCATGTTAATGGTGACAGCTGTTGCCCAGTCATACAGTCGGGGACCCATGCATTCTGAGGCCAGTAAGAGTTGAGCCTTTGAAGCCTCGTGCGGTGCCTGCGATCCAGCAGCCCGCGTAATGGTGTGGAGTACGACTCTCAGTGCTAGGTCGGGGATGGTCGAGATGTACACCTTTTTACTTCCTGTTCCTGTTTGTGCCCCACGGCACACCCGCGCCATTACTTCTTCCATCTTCTCCCCTGATGGTCTGCTCCCAGTCAGTACAGGGATTGGACCCCTGCGGGATAATCCAGTAATAAAGTAAATGTCGGTGACCTCCAATTCCAACACCTGGTCTCGTATTCTGAATACCTGGTCATTTTCATCCCAGAGGTTGATCAAATATTGGAGGAGCTCGGGCTGAGCTCGTAAGCATGGCGTGAGGAAGAATTTCTTTAAGCCACAGTCCCTTAGAGCATTCATGCAATTCTCATTTTGCATGGCCTCTTCGTCCTCATCTCCGTGTTCCCGTTCCTTCCATTCAATCACCATTCTGACTGTTTATCTGCATTCACATGGTTCAAAGCCCTTAATTAGATCTTCTGTAAGCTTAAAAATTCAAGAAATTTGGCATAAATAGAGGTTTTTTAGGCGGAAATTTGGGTTGCGCCGCTGGCGCGACTGTTTTGCTGACAGTCGCGCCACGTGGCGCGGGCCCTTTGATAAAAAGAGCTCAGTGGCGCGGGTCCGTGCCCGATACCCGTGCCACTTGGGTCGGCCCTAAAAATTCAAGAGTGCCCTTGCAGAGCTGGTTTTTTAAGGGAAATCATTAAAAAATATATGGAAAGAAAGAGAAAAGGAGCGCCTCTTACCTGTCACAGACGAGACGCTGAATGGTTGCCTGGATCGGTCGCAATCGCCGTCAGAAGATTCTGCTCCAAATGGACCATTGCTACTCTCCACAAGGTAAATAGTAAAAAGTAATTTCATTTTTTACCATTGGACATATTTATAACTTTTCGACGTTAAAATGAGTTTTTAAAGTTATTTCTTGTCAAATATTTGCATGTATTATGTCGAAAATGGATTTTACGCTTGTTGGGTCTGTGCAGTGACAGGTTTTTGCGACTTAGAAGGTGGAAACGAGTTGTATTTTATACTTTTTCGGACTCGGTAAATACACGAAAAAGTCACTCTGGAGTCATCTTTCAGCTCTTTTTCTGACTCTCTAAATATGAAAAGATTGCCGAGGCCCTTGTCGTTTCGATCTCGTTAAAATGGACACGAATCGACATTCACCCAGTATAAGTTTAACCCTTTTTCGGGCTGGGCTGGATCGATTACGAAAAAGGAATACCCTAGCCTATCGCGACTAGGAGGTTTTCCCGGATATTGTTTTCTACCTTTTCGAATCTGGGGAACTATTTACGAAAAGGGACCTGTGGAGTTTTCTTTTCAGCTGTCTTTTCAAACTCTCTAAACATGAAAAGACGCCGAGTTCTTCCTTTGTCAGACTCGTTAAACCCTGATGACATTGGATTTCGTCGAAATGACGTTCTCCGCGTTTCTCCTTCCTAGGACTCGTTAAATGCACTAGGATGGATTCGCCCGAAGGGCGGACTTATATCACAAGCATATGCTATCCCCTTCAAGCTTGTTATCAAAAATAATTGGGGTACTCGCCAGAAATGGTGGGGGAAAAAATGGAACTATCGTCGTTGTCGTCGGCAGTATGTCGCTCTTGAACATGGCACTTGTCCGCATTCGTGTCGGGTTGGGGACATCTCATCTCGTTGCTTCACTTTGCTTCCATGGGTTTGGGTAATCTCTTTTGACCTCTCATCTGTTCACTGCCTCGTCGCCATGACCTTTGATCTGTTGACGTCAAATACTACCAAGTCCATTGTCGTGTCGTTTATATGTTCAAGAGAAGTTGGCCTCTGCGAATATCAACCTTCCTCTGTTTCTCATATGGCCCCGATTCACAACAAAACATTATGTTCCTCTGTCTCGTGTCGATGATGTGGGAATCATTATGGCCCACCTTCGATCAAGGTCACTTCCCGTCGACTTCAACTCATTATCCAGGAAGTTGGTCTAGAGACTCCTGATGGTACCTTGGAGCCTGCATGCCTCAATGGCAGGTTCGTCGCATTCGACGTGAGGTTTTCATCATTGGCCTCCGATCGAATGATTCTGCAGGTGTTCGACGTCAGCTCATCTATTCACACGCCGTAGATTGTGCCTGTAGTACCTTGAGGACCATCGTCATTATTGGTGGTTTCTCTCGCGTCTGTTAACAGCTTTCATCATTGGCTGGTAATCAGACGATGTTCTTGCATGTTCGACATCAGCTCACACATTCGCATGCTAGAACTTGTACTTGTTTGGGTCGAGATGGAGCGCAAGACCCTGGATTGTGTCTGTTGTAATCCAGGCCGCGATTGTGGATTATTGTCATTATGTACATGACTCAATGATTGGATGGCTGCGACCATACCTGAGTCTATTTGTTTGATCTTAGTTGGATGGCTGCGCCCATACCCTGGATCCGGATTATAGCATACTCTGTTCGGATGGCTGCGTCTATACCATAGATATACATCATGTACTTGAGATATCAGTTGTATCTTTCTGTGCAGGTTTTCCGACGGCGGGCCTTCAGTTGGACATGTTCTCGTAAAGCATTTCACCCCTCTCTCTCGGGCCTCATGCTTTAGGGGGCATCTGTTACACAGTAATTTGTCACCGTCCCTACCATTCCCCGTCCCGCACAATGGAGGACCCATTATGTGACCTGTGAACACTGTCATGCCTTGAAAACATCATCAATGCATCCCTCTGAGTATGAGCTTCATTTCCCCTTGAGACATCTCCTTGCAAAATCCATGAAAAATAGCTCTTTTTGCATTGGCGCGTGTAGACAGTTCAGTGCTCGCGCCAATCAGGGAAATCCTGTAAAGAGGTCGCGCCACTTGGCGCTCTGTCATAGAGCAACAATCGCGCCACCCATTTTAGGGACTGTTTTTTAAATATGGATGGCGGAAGTTGAGTTCAAACAAACTCACAAACCACTGCCTATCTTGAGTTGGGAGGCTTGGCTGCGGGAGTTCTATGGAAGGGAATTGGTTTTGCCACCTCCCATGGAACCTTCCTTGTTGATAGGGCCAATCCCATAATAATAGGGATCCCAACTCCCTCCTTCCCCATCTATAAAAGCTTGCTCAGATCCATGGCAAGCTAGTCTTGAAGTGTTGAAGCTTTGCATCTCCCTATTCCCAAGTGCCTTTGTGCTGTAAAGAATCCCTTCTTTCCCTTAAGGCCCATTAAGCAAGGAGACCATTGTTACGAGACTCCGGAGAGGTTTCCCTTTCCTTGGCGAGCTTTGCGAGACGTGGACAATCGGAGACCCGTTCGAAGGAAGCTGCGACGTCAGAACTTGGTTGTAACTTCTATTCGTTTATCATTTTAATAGATGACTATGATTATGGTTCCACTCCCTTTTCCATCATGTTAATGCGAGTAATATCTTTTCTGACCGATGTTTAGTTACGTATGCTGGTTCCTATGCATGTATCTGTTCGTTTCTTCTGTGTGCAGGTGTTCGTCCACGGAGATCGTGGAAGGATTGTGATCTGCCAGGGCTGAAGGACGGGGGCATCTTCTTCTTCAGATCTAGCGTTGGAATCCAGGTAGGCTCTTATCCCAAGTCTTTCATTTCATAACTAGGAGCTTGCGTCATAGCATTGTTTGTTTGTTGCTAGACCCCTGCTGGGCTAGTAGGGATCGCCTCTGTCCGCAGAGGGGATTTACCTCCTCAACAGTGATGCAAGCTTCAAGCCTTGTGATAGCTTGTTGATTGGTCGACGGGGATGGTGACATGGATCGGTTGGCTCCACACAAATTACGTGGTGTGATTCAAACGTAAAACAAAACAAATGCACGAGAGGTGTAATGGTTGTTGGTGCAAGGTTTAAATGCAGGTTGGTGCAGGGTTTTAATGGCAGTGGATGTTGCGGATAAGAATGTGGAGTTGTGTGGCCAAACCACAACTTTCAAATCAAACAGGGCTACGGCCTTATATAAAAAATTGGATTTGCAAGAATGTTAAAACCAGGAAATGAATGCATGGTGGTGTGCAAATTCAAACAAAAAATCCATTGCCGCCTTTTGTCCTTTGGTGCAGGGTTTTAATGGAAGTGGATGTTGCGGATAAGAATGTGAAGTTGCGTGGCCAAACCACAACTTTCAAATCAAAACAGGGCTACGGCCTTATATAAAAAATTGGATTTGCAAGAATGTTAAAACTAGGAAATGAATGCATGGTGGTGTGCAAATTCAAACAAAAAATCCGTTGTCACCTTTTTTCCTTCGGTGTTCCAATCAGAATTGAGTTTCGTTGTCCTTCTGCTCTACCTACAGTTGAAATTAATTTCCAACACTCCCCCTTAATTACAACTATTGTTGTCTTCCATACCCAGACATTTTCTTAGGTAGTTAAAACTTTTCTGCCCCAATGGTTTTTCTAATATATCATCAAACTGCTCCTTTGTTCTACAATGTTGCAAAACAATTTCTCCATTGCTCACTAACTCTCTGATGTAGTGATACTTTACATCAATGTGTTTCGTTCTCTTATGAAACACTGAATTCTTGAATAAAGCTATAACTGAGCTATTATCACAGTAAATTTTTGTACCTTTTTCATGTTCATGACACAAATTTCTTAACATTCTCCTCATCCATACTGCTTGACATGTTGTTGCTATAACTACCACATACTCTGCCTTTGCTGTTGATAAATACACAATTGGTTATTTCTTAGAAGCCCATGAAATGGATCCTGAATCCATATGAAAAACATATCCAGAGGTGCTTTTCATGTCATTTATACTTCCAGCCCAATCACTGTCAGTATATCCAATCAATTCAAAATTTTATGAAGTGGTGTATAAATTCCATACCTCTTTTTTCCTTTCACATACCTCAGAATTCTTTTTTCTGCTTGCCAATGTGCCTCCTTTGGCCTTTCCATAAATCTGGAAATTAAACTTACAGCATGTGTTAGGTCCCCATAATTTGTCATATTGGTAATGGAAAATGTACAAGGGTTACATCAAACCAGTCTTTGGAGTCCTAGGGCCTAGCCTTCCTAGACTTAGAGAGGGCTCTCTCTATGTTTGTGAAAAGGATGTAATCTTTGATGGTTTTTAGGGTTTTGATTTTAGGCTAGTTATAAATATTAGGGTTTGTTTGTTTTTTTTGATTGGTTGGGTGGGTTTTCAAGCAAAACAGATAGAGTAGGATAGGTCTATAACACTGGGCTATGGAGTCTGCAAAAGGTCTAGAAAGATACAACAATAGGTCAAGGATGTTTAGGAGGGAAAGTATAACAAATCTAAATGGATCTTCAAGGCTTAGGTGAGTGGAGTGAACAATAAATTGTGAAAAAAGTAGGTGAAAAGGGCAGTTAAGAATCCTTTTTCAAATACTACAACAAGAAAGGCCTCTAAGAATACTATGCATGAAGACAAAACCAAAGACAGGGCATACCATACTTCTTTGACCAAACCCTAGCAAGAAAACATGAAGAAAACAATCTAGTAAACCCTAAAGAGCAGGGAACTCCTAACCTCTCTAGCTATCTACCTTCAGAGAAAGAAAACATGCAAGATGACATATAGAAATGATCAAGAAGCAGGGAACTCCTAAATTTCCTTAGTCATACTACAAATAACTTCAAAGCAACCATTTAAGATGAGAAAAAGGGTAGGGAAAACCATAGACCTCTTCAGCTAAACCCTAATTAGCAATACTTCAAAGTAAATACCTCAAAAAAAATGTTTAAAGTGATTATAAAGGGAAGGGCTAACCATAAACCTCTTTGGCATTGACTCCATTGAATCATTCTTGAGATAAACAAGCTGAGTGGGTTTAGAGAGCAACTAAGAATTCTCTAAAATGACCTAGCAGAGGAAAACATGAAATAAATAGAAGTAGATAGACTTAATTAGCCTTTGACAGCATACCTTAAGCTAAAATTTCTGTTCAAATGCAAGAGAAAGATGACACAATATGTAAAACATAAGAAAATGAGAACAAAAAGAGGAAAACATCACCATTAGACATGTTCATGAATCCTACAAAGTGCTTGGCTCCATTGTTCTTCATTCCAAAAGAATTACAAGGCTCCAAGGCCAAAAACTCCTTACAACTCAGAGCCTATGCTCAGTTCAACAAGTAACCAACCAATAGCCAACATGAACAATGAGGCCCTCATGCAGTATTTATCATGAAAAAGAAGATCAAAACCCTAACTAGGGTTTTGGAGGCCATTAATTGCTCATAAATATCATTTTTGTCAATTAAGATCATGCAAGGCCCAAGGAAAAAAATATCTAATGTAATAAATGAAAAATAACTTCTAACACCTAAATTTGGAGTGACTTTCCCAAAAAACCACAAAATATCTATTTGACATAAATTTGTGTCTTTTGTTGACTTTGCAAGCAAGGGCGCAGTGTCTGCACTGGAAAAATGGGTCATCTTGCAGCTAATTTTTTAAAGCCTTCCCGATGTCGGAATGAGCTCCATGATTCTTGGCTCGTGCAAATTGCAATTGTCCCGCCGTCGCAAAATTTCCTAAAAAAAGTGTTAATTTTAAATCGACGATATCTCCCTCATTCGAGCTCCGATTCGACCGATTTTTTTTTTTCCAATTTTGGTATTTTTTCACAAGGAATCAAAATATACTATTTGTTTCTGAAAATATTTCACAAAAAATTTCAGATATTCTCTGCAAACTCGCGCACCCAAAAATTCCAGCTCTCATTCCATGTAGAAAATCTTTAACACGGCTCCGATACCATGTAGAAATTATATAAAATATGCATGTATATATCCGGACTCTCCTAATCTCACAATATTTAACTTCTTGCAAAATAAAGAATCCTTCCACTATAATTCTTATGGAAATTTAATCAACAATTGCAAAACACATGAAGCAATAAAAACACACATAACACAGTTGTTTAAAGGGAAATCCTGAAGCTAAAAACCCCAACTATCATATTATGTATCATGGAGATCATATGAAAATCTCATACAAACATACAAAGCTTATCACAAGCTCTTAGTACAGTACAATCTTCACACACTAATCAGGCCCAATCTTGCAAATCCATGCACCGATCTTTGCCACCTGCTAGCTTGCCTCCACTGCGCAATCCACGCTGATTACAAAGACCAATTCAATGTAATCCCACTCTCATTGAATGTGTTATTATCATTGGAAACTCCAATGTATATATATATATATATATAGATGCAATTCATGCATCACTAGTAGTCACAATAGATAATCTATCTTGCCCTTTCACCTATCTCTCCACTAGTCTCCATTGAACTGTCCATGCACTGTAGTTAACTAATGTATTTTTTAGTTGATTAATGAGTTATTATTTAGTGAATTAATTAACTAATTAATTCACACCACTCTCACTAGTGTATCAATCAGTTAGACTAGATACAACTAGCTCAACTGAGTTAAACTCAACACAACTCCACCAAATACTTCTACAACTCCACCAAACTCTGTCACATGAGTTCTAACTGAAGTCCTCCATGCAATAGCTCTAGTAAACCCTCAGGAATAGCGTAATTCCTTCTGTCAGCTGCTGTGCCACATCTGTGCACTGAACTGAAGTGCTCCAAGAGAATAAGATAATGTTTAGAGTCCAAATATTATTAAGAGCTAATAATATTCGACATATCTATTTTTAGATCAACGCTCTATAAATAGACTTCGCCCAATATTCTAAAAATATAATTTCATCTATTTTTCACATTTGACCAACCATCTACAAATAGCATCCGGAAACTTATATAATATGCTCACCATGTCTAAAAATAGACATACACCTAAAAATAGCTTGTGTGGGCCCCACCTAGTTTAGGTGATTATTTTCCAACTAGGATCAAGGATGATGTTTCAAGATGCCTCCTTCACTGTTTCTTGTTGCAATCTTCAACAAACCTTGCCCTCATCTAATCCACTAATTTGTGGGCTTTCTGACCTATTTCCATCATCATCATTTCTACTGTCATGGCTTCTCTCATGGTTGTTTTCATCTGTCTCCATGCTCTATGCCTTATCACTGATATTGGCTTCATTGACATTAGCCTCCCTTTCATTACCTTGACTGTTGTTTTCCTTTGAAAAACCCTAGGAATGCACATGAAACTGATATGGACAGGGTAATGGAATGGCAGTTTTCTTGTGAATGAGATGAATAAATGAGGGTGATAAACTATCAACTCAAAGACAAACCTCTAATGTCATTGGTTAGAACTCTGTTTTTTGACATACTTGGGCTAGATGTGAAATTGAGATGAAAGTGAGATGATGGAGTGGAAGCCTTTTTACAAGTGAAGAAATAGAATTTTATGTAAAACTTGGATGGATTACATACCTTAAACCAATGCAACCACCCTTGTTTTGAATGATACTCTTTGCAGGCTGATGAAGTAATGGTGGAATCAGTTATTTCAAGTTTGTGGCCTAGGGTTGCCTCTTAGGTTTTCTATATCCCTTTAATCATAAATCACCACAAATTCTTGAAGAAGGGCCTGATGAGCTATATTTTCCCTTTTCTAGTGCTTGGAAAAACTTAGAGGTAGTTTTGAAGAAGTTTGGAGGCTTAGTTTGCTTGGAGGGCCTTCCTAGCCAAATGCACAGCGCTTGACTGGCCTGTTGGGTGAGTCAGACAAAGGTAGGTAAGGGCACAACGCCCTGCCAGGCGCGCAGCGCCAAAGCCCTTTTCCAGGCCTGTCAGGTGATTGGGGCAGGTCCGTAATGCCCTACCAGGTGCACAATGCCTACCTTCAGGCACGCAGGGTTGAGGAAATTTTCACGGGAGTTTAAGCCAGGTGTGCAGCACCAGTTTGAGCGCGTAGCGCCAGGAAAAACTTATCTGATTTTGCCTTAAAAACTCAATTTTATTATCTCCTTGAAACCTTTAATTCTCTTCAAGTGAAAATTTATTTATATGAAGTGTGTAATGAATTCTATGGTCTTATGAATTGATATTTAACCTTGAAAAAAGCATTTTCTGAGGTTTATAAGTCCTTCTCCTTCTCACTGATATTTTTACACTATTTTCTCTGTAGGGGACAGAAAACACTGATTTGGATCTGCATTTAGTCCTTGAGGCTAATCATGTTCATTTGGGTACCACGGCAGCCTCAAAAACCTCCTCTGCTTTCTATCATGGAGTCTAATTCCTCATTTCACCTCCTCTAACCACCTCTGATTTGCATGTGCCTCAAAACATTTATTTTTACCTTTCTTTTGCTATTGATGTATGACAAATTCAGCTTTCACAAGTTGGAGATCTAATCACAGTGATATCTTTAGAGATCCTTTTGGTTCCACCATGAAACTCAACTTTACCTTTGTACCTTTTTGTTTGCAATTTGCTGGAGTCATAAGGTTGGCTTCTCTGTCTTATTGATGTTCTTTAACACCTTCACTTAGCAGGTGTCATGAAAACATTGGAGAGGCTCTTCCTTTTGGTCTTTGAAGCATGCTAGTTTCACCTTTGACAAAATTAAGAATTCAAACATAATGAAGCATCTTCAAAACCCCTTATGTTCCCACCTTGAAACTCAAATTATTTCGTTTTCTCATTTAGGCATGACAGCTCATTAAACACCTCTGGAGGGATTTGTCATAGCAGCATCTTCAACACCTTCTTCATACCATTTTTTCATTTGATCACTCTATTGACACTCTGCTGGCCTGCTAAGTGTAAAACCCTAGTTTTCTTGTCTTCCTTACTACAAAATGTCATCCTTTAGGCACAAACCACTTACCTCATCAATTTTTTTTGTTGATCGACCTCTTAACACTTCTGCAAAAGTGTCAATCTTGTCCATTACCTCATGTGCAGACCTTGAAACTGAATGATAGTCTTCTTTGGAAATGATGACCTTGGAACACGTGAAACCTTAATTGACCTAGTGGGGGGTTCTTTGACCTGGTATTTGACTGAAAATGGCTTGGAGTCTTCAAGTGTAGAAACAGAGTATTGGCAAAGTGGTGTATTGAAGATCCAAAATCCAATGTACTTGATTTATCTAAAGAGCCTACAGAGATAGTTTTGAGACTATCAATGCTTGAGGAATTTGGGTATCATGGGAATGAGTTGTCTATAGGAAACCCTAGATGGAAAGTGGAGGGATGGGTAAAGGAAAAACATAGTAAGGAGGTTATAGGTGGAAAATAGGATAGAGATGAGTGGCACAAGCCCATAAGGAGTCTTTTTAGGAATGACAGGGTGACCATGGCATGGAAAAATGATAGGATAGTGAAAATTTTCTTTAAGGATAATGAAGGCAGTGAGATTTCTAAAACTCACAATATTCAGGGAATTTCGTTTTCAGAAATCTAGGACCAATATTTAGTCATCTATAGATAGTAAAAATTACTGATGGCTAATAGTGGCTCCACTTGGGGAGGGAAGCTCCTTTTCAGGAGGTGTCCAAGACCTTAGAGTTCAGATCTCTGAGTTTTGAAGACAGTACCTTACTTGTACTTGGCAGATCCTTCTTCCTTTGTTGGCTATTGTTATCTAGAAGCTGTGATCTCAAAAAATCAGAAAGACATGTTTGCTTCAACCTCATTTCTACCTACCCATCATACCTTGCCTAACATTTTTTCTTCTTTCGGGTGCACTTGGACGAGCAAACCCTTGACATTATTTTCTTTTGAAAGCATAGAAAACTATCTACTTCTACCCTTATCACATCCAAGAGTTAAAATTATACTAATGAAATCTCTTATTCTCTACCTAGTCTACTCATTTTTCAAGATTAAGTTGTTTGACAAACTTTGTTCTCTAACCTACTAACATGAAATTCAAAACATGATCAAACCAAGTTTAAGCAATCTGATTTTCCATGGGCTATGGCATTTGGAAAAGCTGCACACAGACATTATTTTTGTACAATCAAAACAAAAAGCTTGAGGGCTGTGATTCAGAATTGGTTATGCATCCTATTGGGGTTCCAGTGTTTTGGCCAGATTGGCAAGACCAAAAGACTAGACAACATCAGAATCGCTTTAGAGCCCTAGGATCTAGCCCTCCTAGACTCGGAGAGGGATTTCTCTAATAAAGAAAAGAATGATATATCTTTGAAGCTCAAAATGAGGTATTAGGCTAGGTATGAAGCACAAAGGGGGGTTTTAAATGATTTGATTGGTTGTTGGGTTGGTCATGAGATCATTGACTGAGAAGGTTATGGAGGGAAAGGAGCAAAGTAGTAGGATGTTTCGGAAAAAGAGGATAGGTTAGGAATGTGCCATCCATTGGGCTATGGAGTCATGAAAGGGGATTACTTGCAAACTGTTAGTCATCAGTATTTTTCACTTGTTAGTGATGACTAGATCCACAGCTGATTTTTCTAGAAGCTGATCTCCATATGTCAATTTGTCATCTAGAAAACCCTCATAAAACTTTTTCGCCCTCCTGCTTTTCAGTCCGCCCATGTCAAGGTTAAAACTCATTATCACTATCCTATCTAGCTTTAGCCCTACTGGTCTGCCCATCAGCTCTAAAAGGACAATCCAAGTCTGTTTCAAAAGCCTCCCCTAAGTTAGGAAGTGGCGCTTTAAGGCATTTTACCCTTGGCAACCATCAAAAGGCCAAAAAACCTCCATCTGCTACAGACCAATCATGACAGACCTCCCACTCTGCAAATGAAATTGATAATAGACCTAAGTCACACCACTTACACACCCCTAAGTCTCAGCAATGCATAGACCACAGTCTCAAGCTAATTTTAGGTGTTTTGCAGTGTTTTATGGATTTTACAAAGACAAGAAACATATCATCATCTCAAGAGAAAATTATTGAATCCACATTTAGAAGAACAACTGCTTCTCAATGTCAACATGAGCCTGAGATACAATCTGCAGGGCAAGGAGTTACTCATCAAACCCTTGCAGCTTCCATTCAGCATGAAATCACAGTAGAAGAAAGACAACACTGTCAAACAGACTAGTAATTTGTCATGGCCAAGAACCTCCTTCATCTACAAGCAGAGAGTTAAGGCACCTCCTTCATCGACAAGCAGAGGGCGATGGCTAATATTGATTTGAAGAAATTATAAAACTGACTATAAGCACAGGTTTGTTTTTACTAGACAATGAAAAAGTAATTCAAGGTTTCTGAAGGGAAGTGATGATCAAAACAGGGCTAAGATCTGAAATATGCAAGACAAAAGAAAGCAGTTTTTTTGGTCTTATGTCCTAAGAAAGAAGATAAATTGAAATTTCCAGCATCATAATCATGGCGCATCAAAAAATGACTCCTTTGATCAAAGCTATCATAACTAAACATCTCTGCAGGGTTGTTAGTATGAATGGCCCAAATCAGTGCTGAGCAGGAAATTATTTCAATAAAAGGGACCTCTGTGTACTCTCATACTCCTGTTGAATTGTGGAATACAGTCCATGGTTTCTGGATAAACATCGGGAAAAAACAGGCAAGTTATACACAGTACTAGACATGAGACATCTTGATATCATGCAAAGCGCCAGTGAAAGTTCAGGTGTAGCGATCTACACTCCACCACAAAGACAAATATATCCTTCAGATGCAGTAGGATTGGTGTTTTCAAAGCTCCATTGAAAAGAGAATGACTGACAAAAGCCTTGGTACATATGAAATATTCTAAGCAGTCATGCCACACATCATATGTTTGTCTCCTCAGCACAAAGGTATAAAAAGCTTATGAATCTGAGTTTTAGACCATTGGGAGGCATGACATTAATGAAAGTAACTCCAATCATAGACAGGTGTCTTTTTGAAACTGTTTATCACAGCTGGAAAAGGAAATCTGGGCTTTTATTACCAAGAGACATCACCACTGAAATAATTGTTCATAATAGGAAAAAGAGATGTTTTGACATACTGTCAGTGTGTTGGAAAGTTTGAAACAAAATAAGGTCTTCATTATTCAAGGGACAGAGATATCATAAGTAATATGTTCTAAGCAAAGAAGTGTATTGGGAAGCAACGCCCTTCTAAATCAATAGACCATGACAAAATCTGAATAAATGCAACAATTTTGGACACCTACAGTTGGAAAGGGTTGATGAAGCGCTTGGAGACAGAAGTTGTCAAAACAAGTTAAAGGATAAGCGTCATCATTTCAAAAGACAAAGTAGTGTCAAGTACTTTTCCTCATACCTTAAATTAATTTTCTGTGTTAAAATGTCACCAAAAGTGTTAAAAAGTGGTAGAAGATGGTCTATAGGTTTTTGAGGTGTTATCCAAATATGGAGCTTCTGTGATGAATTATCACCAGAGGGACATATTAGCAGGAATCACCTATTCAAACCCATATGCATAACTAAACAGAGTTTTAACCTTTTCAAAATAGGTTTGTTTTTTATAAAAAGGTGGTACATGTTGGCATGGTTTAAAGAGCGTGAAAGACCTGCTGCCAACGTCATTTCAAAAGGATAGACTCCTCTCAAAAGCCATCAATATCATTCGGGTTTCAAACAAAACAACAAGTACAAGTATTGTTTCAAAGGACATAACCTTCAAAACCCTTACAAGACTAAACCAAGGAGTTTTATTTCATTTGGCTTTTCGAAGGATCAAAAGACCGTTGCAAAATTGTCGAGCAGATCCCCAAGCACGAGAAAAGCATCCCTCTGACGTTCACGAGGCCAGAAAGGGAGATTTCAAACTAGGTTTCGAAGTTTTGAAGTTGTATTAACCGCGCGGCACGCTCAGGAACAAATTTTACACAGGTTATAACGGTGGCGCGGCGCGCCTATACATGCGCGCGGCGCACCTGTGCACTCGGGTCCTGTCAGCCCGACAGGTGACCCGACAGCCTATTTCGCGCAGCACTCTTTCTTCTAAACGCGTCGCGCGTATGTGCGGCCTCCAACACGCCTCCAACCTACCTTCAAAGTGATTTTAACTCCTGAACAAAGCTTTTCATCGAGTCACAAGGTATTTTTTCATGCCTCCCTTGGTTTTTCAACCTGCACAGTGATGAAAAAGGGTTAAAAAATCACAGTCCAAATCACTATTTTGAGTTTGCTGAGAGAGGTGGGTTTTGTGATTAAACACTCGGGATTACCATATCACTAAGAGCCAATGAGGAAACTGCCATTATAATCTGAAGGTGTCCTTGTCAAACTTGTGCAAATGACAGTGAAGCATAAGGAGTGAAGTATTTTGGTTAAAAAAGAACCTTGTTTGATTAACATTTTTATAAACCTTTGTTTAAACCCTCAGAATCCTGTCAAAGCTCTACCACCTTGTCCTATAGACAGTAAATTTTGACTGCATGTATGTATAATCTGGCTGACTGTGTTCATGGTTTAAGCTTTGTTGGTTGAGTTGCATACCAATGACAAGGTCATGATCTTGAAATTAAGAATTACACCCTTGTAAAAAACACAACAATATGTTGTTGACCTCCAAGCTTCAAAGGGCAAGGTGACCCTATCACAACACACAGCAATTTCACATTGACTGGGTATCTTTTTTCACTGTATTTTCTGCTTAAAGGGTTTGCTTGCTGGATTACATATCAAAAGTTGGGAAGGCTTACCACCTCAAAAAGCAAAAATAAACTGAGTTACCTATTACCCAGTAAGCCTTGGGCTTTGCTTTACCTTCGTTGATTGACTGTGTAGTTGTTGTGGATGTGCCTGGTCAAACAGTCAGTAGACAGAAAGAGAGTAGTGTTTTGATTAAACAAGATTGTGGTGTTTTTCCTTTGTCTGAATGCAAGGATGCCTTATTATCTAAAAAAAAACTCCAACAGGCAGAGTACTCCTACCACAAACACAAGAGAACCCTTTGACTGTCTTCATCCTTGGTTGTTGTGTTTTCATTGTAAAATCTTGGCTGATTGATATACAAAGGCAAGAAAGAGCTTTGTTTTGAAGAGACAGGGTCTTATATCAAAGGAGGGCATTTCACACCATCCTCAAAACCATTGCTGTATTATCAAACAGTGAAGTGACAGGAGGCTGAGACAAAGTTGGTTTAAAGAAGGTATTTCAAAAGCTTTGGAGTAATTTGGTGTTTCAAAAGCACATCTTGGCCAAAATGCCGCCCAGGCAAGACAGCAGAAGTGGTTTACATAAAATATATGAGCCAATCTCTACAGAGGAGGTCAATGCGCATCCATCCATCCTCTTCAACTTTCATGAGGTAGGTTGTTTAGATTTCTGCCAGAAAGTACAGGAGGTCAAAAGTTTCTCTCCCTTGACACACCTATGCGCCCTGAGGTTCCAAAGCAAGCATTTCCAGGTAGCAGACCTTGATTTCAAGTTTTCCTCGAGGTCAGTGTCTAAAGCCACCAAAATTCCATATCATGGCGAGAAATGGTTCAAACAGACCCATCTAGACTTGGATGACTACAAGCCTTTCATCAAGCCCGAGCATAGAGATACTTGCACTGCTATTTTTCCTTTCTCTTATCTTCTTGACAGCTATGCTCCTCTAATGAAGGTCATAATGAAGTATTTTACTTGTGAAGGGAGATTTACTTGAGTTTATGCCTACCATGTCCGACTATTGATGCATTTCACTAGAACTAGGCAGCTAAATCTCCCTTACTTTTTATACAAGAGCATCGAGAAGATGGCATCCACAGTCCAGAAGAAGACTCCATCTCTGCAAATAGCCTCCCTTTTCCATCAATCTCTGATCAAAATTATCATCATACACCAGCTAGAGAAGAAAGAGGTTCCATGGGATGTTTTTATCAGCCACCCAGATTTCTCTACTATTCCTCCTGTTCATATATCTCCCACCCAGCCTATTCATCGCCCTGTACCTTTGTCCAGCAGGCCTACTCCTAGAAGGCTCAAGATCACCACAGAACAGTCAGGACAACATGAAGAAGAAGGACATGAACAGGTAGAAAAGGAAGAGGATAAACATGAAGAAATTGATGAAGACCAGCAGCATGATTTTGATGGTCAAGAGCAGCAACTTGAGCCACAAAGTGAGCATGAAGTTGAAACACACCAGCAGCTTGATGTTGGTAAACAGGGGCAACAGTTTGAACAAAAAAAAGATATAGGTGAAGGGCAGCAAATTGAAGATGAAGGGCAACAGCAGGAGCAAGAAGAAAATAGTGTTGAACAGCAGCACCTCAGTGAAAATGAACATCAGGGACAAGAGGAAGAGCAGCAGCTTGATGTTGAAGGTCATGAACAGCAGTTTGGGCAGGAATTTGAGCAGCAGTTTGAGCCACAAAATGAACAGGAAATCCAAGCACAGCAGCAGCATAATGTTGATAACCAAGGGCAACAAAAACTTGAGACATATCAGCATCATGACATTGAAGGGCAGAAGCAACTTAAAGAAGACACACAGCAGCCTCAAGGAGAGCAGCAGTTTCAAGAAGTTGACAAGGGTAAAGCAATTGTGTCTCCTTCCCCTAAAAAGACAAAGCCCAACATAGCAAGAAAGAAAGGGCCTAAGGCTGCCACTCCAAAAGTGATAAGAGTTGTCCCTAGCAAAAGAAAATCGCCCAAGAGACCTCTCACTAGTATGCCAAGAAGGAAGAGTGCAAGATTGGCCTTCAAAGGGAAAGGCAAGATTGGAGAAAGTCAAAAACATGGAGGTGCATTGGCTGTCATTCCAATCCAAAGTGATGACAATGATAATGAAGCCCGCATTCTTGAAAACCTTCTAATCCATCGAGAGGGTCAAATTGAAGCATTGGAGAATGACCTTCATCGGGAAAAGACTTTCAATCATTTCTTGGAGATCCAAAATAAACAAATGAATGTCCATTAGGCTGTCCATGAGGCACGAGCTATCAAATACAAGAATGAGGCAGCTAAAGCACAAGTAAGGATAGAGGAGCTCATCGGTGAGTTTGATGAAGATGAAGAAGAAGACCAGCCTAGGCAGAAGAGGCCTAGAACCATAGGGCTTAAAAGAGCCCTGGAAAAGCAAAGGGAAGAAGAACAGGCCCATCTTCAATCCTTTCCCCTCATTGCACTACTTGAGCAAGAAATTGAAGAAAATAAGGAGGCATGGCTAGAAAGAGCCAATAAACACTTGGAGATGAAGCTTGAAAAGGAAAACAGAGACCTGGAGCTGCAAAGGAAGATGACACAGCACTATCAAAAGTTGAATCAGTTTGCCCGGCGCAAGCTAAAGGCCACCCAAGCAAAACTGAAGGAAGCAAAGGGGAAGCGCCCAGCACGGAAAGAGAAGAAAGGCACATCAGCACTTGATATTTTGGCTTCAGCTTCAGAGCATGTTGCTAAGGACCCTTGAGGGTCATGCATACCAATTTTGGGCCCATTTTGACAACTTTCGGTTTTTTGGCATTTTTGGGTTTTTGGTCAAAAACTCATAAATTCGCCATTTCATTTTGAGGATTCTTCAAGGGAGGAGAATGGTACCATCGGATGCCATTATTTCATGAGCATGTCCTTAGAAATTTTCAGAGTGTTGGGAGATCATTTTCCCCTTCAAAATAGCGAAAAAGGCTCGCATTTTGCACACTCTGCCCGGTCTATCAGCAAACTGTCATTTTCTGGCTTTTTACACACAGGTGCAGATTTGGAGGACTTCTAGGCATCGGATTGGAGAAATTTCAGTTGCGCCAGAAAGTAGACGCTCAGAGATTTCCAACGAGCTATCATGAGCCTCGTTTTGACATCAGGAAGGCTGCCAAATGTTTCCGTCAAGTCAGGGGACCTTTTTATGGTATAAATTTGAAGTATTTTTGTAATTTTTGAACCTCAAAAATCTGCTTTTCCCAAATGTGCGTTTAGCTATTTTTACACTTGGAAAATGATGCAAAGTCAATTAAATTCCCTTTTTTAGCAATTTTTAGATATTTTATGAGATATTTTTGTGCCTTGGGCTTTGCAAAGCCTCAAGGACAAGTTTAGATATTTTGATTAGGCCAATGAGGATGGAAGTTGAACCATGAGGTTTTTCTCACTTGAGCCTATTTATTCCACAAGCTCTCATTGTAAACAAGGCTGAAATTGATAAGAGAAGCAATATATGGTCATATGAGCTTTGGAGAAAATAATTGTGTTATGCTTTTGGATTGCCTCTTGAATGTTCTTGGATGGATGATGAAGGATTGTTGATGGATTCCATGACATGGTAGAATGGTATAGTGTCTCTTGCTTTGTTGTTGTCTTCTAGTTTTCATTCATGATACATGTTTCTTTCTTGCTATAGATCAGTAGAGATTAAATTTGAGATATGCCCATGGAGGCACCTCAAAATTCCTGAATCTTCATAGCTTTTATGTTTTCTTCTTCCTTAGTTGCATTAAATAATTCTTAACTGCTCTTTAACAACTTGAGGATATTGTTGCTAGTTTCATTCATAGTTCTATGCATGTTGAGTAGGATGTATGGTGTGCCCTTCTTACCTATGAATGTCCATAGTCCCATCCATGAAACTGTCTCTTTGACGGATTAGATTATCATTTTGTTTGAACCAAGGAGGCCTAGTTCTGATCTAGCCCTTTGCCTAAAACTATGCAAATCTTGTTGTTCAAAGTGCGCAATAACTTGAAGTACTGTGTTTAGGCATTCCAGCATAGTGTTTTGAGTTGTTAGTCCGTCTTATGTGTTTTCCCCAAAGTCTGATAGCCATTTCCCAAAGTTAGAGGGTCTTATACTTCTATGCATGGCTTGAATGTTTGTTTCTATGTATTGATTAGTTTATAGTTACATTTTGCATGATTAATGGTTTGCCCTACCATGTTTATGTTATCTATTGAACCAGTGATGCTTGAAACTCTTTTTTGTTCACAAACTTGATGTCCATTTACTCCATTTTGCCCAAAGATCCTTTCTACCTTGAATCAAATCGGCCCTTCAACAGCCTTGTATCGTCATCTAATAGCTTTCTTGACCTTTTTGACCCCATAGCCCAGTTAATCTAACATCTTGTTATCTATTTTATATCTTTGATCAGTTTCATCCCTCACAACTTAAAAAACAAAAATCAAAAACTTACTTCATAACTAGCCTAAAATCAGAACACAACAAACAAACACACATATATCCCTTACGCATATAAAGAGAGCCCTCTCTGAGTCCAGGAAGGCTAGGTCCTTGGGCTCCAAAGCTTGGTTTGATGTTACACTGTCATTTGGCTTGCCAATCAGCCAAATCACGGGACCCTAACATAATGGCGATCACGGTGGGACTCTGAGTATTAAACAAACTTAGTTTCCCTAATCTTTAGAGACTTTTGAGAATATTAGTTGGCTGACTTATCCCACCGCTCACTAACATAATGGTGATCACGGTAGGACTTTGAGTTAGTGACAATCTAAGGACACCTTAGAACTCTAGAATTCCCTTATTTTCAGGAAAACCTACCAGTGAGCCACCTCATCACCAACCTAACATAATGGCGATCACGGTGGGACTTACTGAGTACATGACAGTCTAGAAAATTCTTATAGACTTTTTAGTCCTTCATCTAAACTCAGACCATCAGCCTTTAGAATCATTTAGAGTAAATTCCTTGTTTCACCCTCTTAGCAAAGTGATGAATCAGGTTTATAACACTCTTACATACTAGGCTGCACATAAAACTCAGAAAAAACCACAAAAACTCCTTTAGATTGGTTTTTGTCAGTACTGGTGGTGGACCATAGCTGAGCTTTTCAAAAATAACCAAAATACACCTGGCGACTCCACTAGCCTCCAGTAGGCCTAAAAACTCTATAAAAAGCCAAAAAATTCATAAACTATACCTTTCTTCTCACTCAATGTTTCAAAACTCAAGCTTAGGGTGGAAACTCTGTAATAAGTGACAATCTAAGTATAACTTAGCGATTCAGAAAACCTCACCTAAACATAGGAGGTCAGCAGAAACCTTCTTGCCAAGAGAACCATTAGCTTGTCCATGTAGCCTAGCAAACTGTAGAAACCAAGTGAATCACTCTTCTTTGCAATTTGCCATCTCAAAGTTTGCGACTAAAACTTTTTCCATAAGCATCTTTAATATTATTGGTGGTGGACCATAGTTCTCATAAAAATCCACCTGGCGACTCCACTAGTTCATCCTTTTGGTTTTGACCATCCTTCACATTAGTATAACCTTAGAGAGGACAGCTATCCAGAACCTTCACAAATACCATCCTCTCTAAATTCTAAACCCGAAATCTGGCTCCACAAAGAATCAACACCAGATCTCATCCAGACCCAAATCCCCCTATCATAGTAGATGACCCAGAGAAGATTCTGTGGAAAGCTTCCGAAACTGACCATCTAGCTACTGGTAGATCCATCCGTAAAACAAAATCAGTACCTAAACATCTCACTATCCTACCTGATTCACCTTTTGAATTAGAATCATCAAAAACTCTTTTCAGAAGCAGGTCTCATAGTAAAATAAACTTTGACGGTCTTGAAACCCTAGACCAATCACACAGTCATAGTAGAGAAGCCTCACCTTCCACCCCCCCCGACTTTCAGCTTCTCTATCACTTTGGCTCCCACCATCCCAGATCCGCTCAAAACCAAATCACTAGTCCAAGTTCATCCGCCACACCTGTTAAAACCACCTCATCTCATCCCACTACTCCTCATCTTGTACATCATCCATTAGCTCCCGTCATGGCAGCCTGGTATGCACCTCTGGTGTTGCCACCGCCTTTGGCTCCTCTCCCAAATAAATATCAAGACAAAATCCCACACTTTACTGGAGAAGACACCACTACACCTCAACAGCATATAAGTAGGATGACTGATGCTTATGAATACCTGGAGGTACAAGACGAGACTGTCAGAATGAGAATATTCGCCCAAAGCTTGGGTGGTGAACCCAAAACATGTTTCAAAAGCTTGACTCCAAACAGCATCCACAACATCCCAGAACTACATCAAATCTTCAGAAATAGGTGGGAAGTCCGAAGGAACCCTATTCAAATCCTATCAGAATATAACAACCTAAAATGGGAAAATGGGGAAAGTGTCCAGGCTTACTGCACTAGGTTCAACAGTGTATATAACTCCCTCCCACCTCATTTCAAACCCCCACTTGGTTTAGCCTTGGAAAAATTCCCCGAGGGTTTCGATCCGGACATGACATATCATTTGAGAGACAAAGATCCCCCTACCTTAGAAGAAATGCAACAAATATCCATAAAAGCAGATGCCAACTTAGCAGAAAAAAGGGCTAGGACTAGATCAGAAAGAAAGGTCACATATAAAGACGAGGTCTCCACTTCATCGCCTTCCCTAGATCCTAGAATATATGATTTAGTCAAAACCATGGCCAAAATGTGGGAAAGGATAAATGAGAAGGCCCCTATTAGAGACAGCCAGCCAAACCCTCCAAACAGAAACCGGAACCAAAACTTTAGGAGGGAGCAGCCTCAAAACAGACCAAGAGAAAATGACCAACAAATTAGGCCACCATTTAATGAAAATTATGTGGAAGAAGAGGATAGGGATACAGAACCCCTTGATGAACATCATTTAAACCTCATAGGATCTGATACTGAAAGTGAGGTATACCTCACAGCAGAAGAGCAAGAGTTATGCTCTCCGGGTCAGGATGAAACCAACTATGAAGATCTCGAGGACCCTGCCATAGATTTTCAAAATGCCATAATAGAAGCTCACCGGTAGTATAACCTTAGAAGTAGAAAAAACCAAGACCGCTCCAAAAAGGATAGTCCTGAAATTACTAAAACCTCCGACACCATCCCTAAAAAGGCTATGGATAGTGACACGATCATAACCAAGAAAATTGACCAAAACAAAGATAAAGCTATTCAAACAAGTCTTGGCTCAAATACTCCTAGTACCTCTACAAAAATCCCCGAGACAACTGTGTCAAACCAAATCCCGAACCAGAGTCAGCAAATTAAGAGCATAGAAAAAGTCATGTCCGAGAAAGCTGAAACAAACATGTCCAGACCACAATATCCTTTTAGTTTCGAAGGGGAAATTTCCAAAATAAAGATTACCATACCCCTTACTGAACTAATCACTATAGATAGGTATAGATCTCAAGTCTTCAAAGTTTTTTACATAGGAAGCGAGGCAGATACTTTGAATCTAACTGATGACAAGCCTGAGCTCCTATTTGGCCCAAAGATAGAAGGTCAATACCAAGAAGGATCTGTCTCTCCTTTCTATGTAAGTCTGAACATACGGGACAAGATACTACATAATGCCATGTTAGATTCTGGTGCCTCTCATAACCTAATGCCTAGAGCGGTCATGGAAAACCTGGGACTAGAAGTAACTCAACCTTACAAAAACCTGTATTCCTTTGACTCAAATCAGGTCAAATGTTTAGGTCTGATTAAAAACCTAGATTTTTCTCTAACACAGCTACCAGCGAAAAACTTGGTCATGGACGTAGTGGTAGCCGATATACCTCCTAAGTATGGAATGCTACTATCAAGGGCATGGGCTGCCAAAATACAAGGTAGTCTCCAAATGGATATGTCATTCGCCACCATCCCCGTTTTTAACCAGACTAGGAGATTATACCGAGAAACTCACATGAAATACATGGTTAGTAACCAGGATAAGCCGAACAACACTCCCATTTATTCCTTTCATTCCGAATTAGATTCTTTTATCTTATATAATGAAAGTGATGTAAACAAACAGATAATAGAAAATGAAGAGGTTTTTAAACCATCCGAAACCCACTCCCCATTACTAAAAATAGAAACCAATGATCAAAGTACCAAGAAACCTGAAAAACAGCTTAGTATCTTGTATGAAAGAGAAGTTCTTTGGATTATAAGCTTTGATGGTTCTTGTGGCAAAACTGGTTCAGAGGCCAGTATCTGGATACACAATACTAATAAAGGTCATTCTTTCAGATTAGAATTCTAGTGTACTAATAACATTGCGGAATATGAGGCCCTTCTCATTGGTCTGCACATACTTAAGGACTTAGGCGCCAAAAAAGTATCAGCCCAGGGGAATTCAGAACTTGTAATCAGACAAATCAAAGGTGAATATTCAGCAAAAAACCCCAGACTAAGGGAATACAGGAATGCAGCTTTAGATATCCTCAAAACCTTCAAGAAGTATGAACTCACCTTTATCCCTAGGATTCAAATAGTCTGGCAAATGAGCTCGCCTTTGCTGCAAGCAATAGCCAAACACCATGTATAAGTGAGCAATATGACATTCAAGTTAAACATCGCCCTATTGTACCAAATAATATTAATCATTGGCAAATATTCAAAGATGATGATCAAATTGATTATTTCTTACAATCTAAGAATGAATTTGAAGAAACCAGAAAAAACTTAGGAAATGAAGAAAGGGAATATAGACACAATCAAGACCGAGAGCTGAATCTACCTTCTTTGACAGATCTAAATCTGATAAACCTTTCATCTGAAACTAACATAGGAGAGAATGTTGACCCAAGAGAACTTGAAGTCTTACATTGTGAAAATGACACCATACCCAGAGGGCTTGCACCTCTAGAGGAATTTTTCGATTTTAACGATGTGGCCAAAAAGCCAAAAATGGAATCCACTGAAGCCGACATAGAAGAATATAACATAGGAAGCTCGGAGGAACCTAGAAAGGTCAAACTGTCCAAAACCCTCCCACCTCATATAAAACATAAATACATTGAGTTGTTTAAGGAATTTAAAGATGTGTTTGCATGGGGATACCAAGATTTGAAATCATATGACACCAGCATCATCCAACATAAAATCCCCCTCAAAGAAAACCAAAAGCCTTTCAAACAGAAGTTAAGAAGGATAAATCCAGTATTACTACCATTGGTTGAAAAAGAAATAAAAAAGATGTATGATGCCGGGATAATAGTGTCTCTCCGATACTCTGAGTGGGTCTCAAATCTAGTATCAGTTAGGAAAAATACTGGTGAAATCAGACTCTGTATAGACTTCCGAAACCTAAATAGGGCATGTCTGAAAGACAACTATCCTTTGCCCAAAATGGACCACATACTTTAGAAAGTAGTAGGCGCTAAGAGAATCTCATTACTTGATGGTTTTTCTGGCTATAACCAAGTGTTGGTTTACCCTACCGATCAACATAAGACAGCTTTCACCACCCCTTGGGGAACTTTTATGTACGTTAAAATGCCTTTTGGACTGATGAATGCTGGCGCCACATTTCAAAGAGCCATGGACATAGCCATCTCAGAAGACATAGGTGTTTTCATAGTCATATATCTTGATGATATAACGGTATATTCTAAATCAGATGAAGAACACCTAGCACACTTAAGAAAAGTTTTCAACAAATGCAGAAAATATGGTTTATCCCTAAACCCCAAGAAAACACTTTTCGGTCTAGAAGAAGGAAAACTCCTAGGTCACATTATTTCAGAAGAAGGAATTAAAATAGACCCATAGAGAATCGAAGGTATATTACAGATAAGTCACCCCAGAAACATAAAGGAGTTACAGTCCTTTATCGGAAAGATAAATTTCTTAAGAAGATTCATCCCAAACCTTGCCGAACTCCTGAAAGATATCACAAATATGTTAAAAAATGAGGTTGGGGTTAAATGGACTATAGAAGCCAAAAAATATTTTGAACTAATTAATAGGGCCTTAACTAAAACACCAGTATTGATAAGCCCTGACTTCACCAAATATTTTTACATTTTTTCATTTGCCTCAGAACACACAATAGTTGCGGTGTTGTTACAGAAAAATGCAGCTGGGCAAGAACAACCCATCGCCTTTTTTAGCAAATCCCTGAGAGATGCTCCCTTGAAATACAACATCATGGAAAAACAGGCATTCGCATTGGTAAAAGCATTGAAAGATTTCCGAGTTTACATCTTGCATTCTCATGTCATCGCTTTTGTCCCTAATACTGTCGTAAAGGACATTCTGAACCAAGATCCCGATGGTAAAAGGGGAAAATGGATCGCTATCATCCTAGAATATGATGTAGAAATCCGACCTACCAAACTAGTTAAAGGACAGGGACTTGCAAGGCTAATGGCTGAAACCAACCTCCAAGCTTTAGATATAAATTTTGTTGATGCCTTAGAAGAACAGGAAGAGTGCACACTTCCCCCTATTGATCAAATATTTCTGGATTCACCTTGGTATGCAGATATTCTTTATGTATTAACTTATCTAAATGCTCCCTCGACCTTATCAAAAACAAAAGCAAGATTCCTTAAACAAAAATCTTTAAATTTTTGCATTTTAGATGGTTTTCTGTATTGGAAAAATCCCACTGGTATGCTGCTTAAATGTTTGCTTGAGTCTGATGTAGAGAAAATTATGCATGAAATGCATGAAGGGGAATGTGGAGGCCATCTTTACTGGAAAACCACAGCAAAAAAAATCCTTAGAGCCGGTTATTATTGGCCTACCTTATTCCCTGATACTCACAAACTAGTTATGACATGCCATAAATGTCAAATTTTTGATGGCAAGAAAAAGCTTTTACCTTTGCCCTTACATCCCATTATAGTTGAAGGACCTTTCCAGCAATGGGGTTTGGATTTCATCGGGGAAATTCACCCCTCCTCATCCGCTCAACATAAATGGATCCTCACATCCACTGATTACTTTACCAAATGGATAGAAGCCATACCTTCCCGGAATGCCACCGATTCAGTCATCATCAAGTTCCTAGAAACCAATATCCTATCTAGATTTGGCTGTCCCAGGAAGATCATTACAGATAACGCCGCTGCCTTCTCCTCCAAAAGAATGATAGACTTCTGTCACATGTATCATATTTCATTAGGACATTCCACAGCCTATTACCCTCAAGGTAATGGTTTAGCCGAGTCCTCTAACAAAATCCTAGTCAACATTATCAAAAAACTTCTTGAACAAAATCAAAAAGCATGGCATGGGAAGCTAGTACACGCCTTATGGGCTGATAGATTAACCACCAAGAAATCCATAGGTATGTCTCCTTACCAACTAGTTTATGGCATAGATGCCATTTTCCCAACATCTTTAGGGGTTCCGGTAATGAAGCTACTACAAGAAGTTCAAATAGAAGAAAATGACATGCAAAGGAGGGTAAATCAGACCATCCATTTACAACAAACCAGAGAAGAAGTTTACCAAAGAGCTCAGTTAGCACAAGACAAAATAAAATAGATTTTTGACAAAAGAACTAAGGAAAATGATTTTCAGATTGGAGATAAAGTTTTAAAATGGGATTCTAGAAGGGAAGATAAAGGTAAACATGGCAAGTTTGAAAATTTATGGAAAGGGCCTTACATCATCAGCTCAGTCAGTGGAAACAATGCTTTCTTCTTGCAAGAACCTGATGGGACTAAAATTTTTGGGGGTCCTGTGAATGGCAGGACATTAAAGCATTATTTTTGTCAAGAGCTCCATTTCTGAGTTTGAAACACTTTCATTCATTGTACATACCACTGTTTGAAATATAAAAAATATAAAAGTCAAAAACAGTAAAAGATAGAAAAGAGGGCGAGTGAAGATAGAACAAAGCCCCATGTTCCAAAAAATAGTCTTTCGGAAAGCGAGCAAGTCTAAATGCCGCTACTAGTACTTCAATGTCTTGTTCAGCTATCTAGCCTAATCATAACTGAGCATGTTTAAATTTATTTGCTGATAAGTTAGTGAGTGCAAAAGATAGTCAACATTGTGTAAGATTGACTTATCACAGAGATTAGATTAGGGAGAGATTCTGGTTCCACATGCCTAAAACAGAACCAAAGAGAGAAGCGAGGGATGAAAAATACATTGTACATCTTAGCCCCGCTTTTTCTAAATTTCCTTTATGCAGAATAATATTTGTGTGCAGCTTGTCTTTTATGCCGCAAATGCATGACAAATCAGACTGTCTAATCCTAATTTGATCATTTTAAATTTCATGTTTTAGATTAGAGAACAAAATCCTGTCAAACTGCTTAATCTTGACAGTTGATCTAGCATAGGTAGAGTAATGAAGGAGTTCATCAGTTTAATCTGAACTCCCGGCAGATATAAGAGTAGAAATAGATAGGTTCATTTTGCAAAAAGAAAAATATACATTGTCAAAAGGCTGCTAGTTCAAATGCTCCAAAGAGAAGAAAAAATGTTAGGAAAGATAGTGGGGTAGGTAGAAATATCATTAATGTTAACCATGCTGTCACTATTCAAAAATAACATCGAATAAGGGTGAAATTTTGCGCCAATGGGTAAGGCACTAGTCTTCATAAGCCAAAGATTTGAATTCTGGACACCTCCTGACGAGGAGCTGCCCTCCCCAAATGGAGCCACTGTTAGTCATCAGTATTTTTCACTTGTTAGTGATGACTAGATCCATAGCTGAGTTTTCTAGAAGCTGATCTCCATATGTCAATTTGTCATCTAGAAAACCCTCATAAAACTTTTTCGCCCTCCTGCTTTTCAGTCCACCCATGTCAAGGTTAAAACTCATTATCACTATCCTATCTAGCTTTAGCCCTACAGGTCTGCCCATCAGCTCTAAAAGGACAATCCAAGTCTGTTTCAAAAGCCTCCCCTAAGTTAGGAAGTGGCGCTTTAAGGCATTTTACCCTTGGCAACCATCAAAAGGCCAAAAAATCTCCATCTGCTACAGACCAATCATGACAGACCTCCCACTCTACAAATGAAATTGATAACAACCCTAAGTCGCGCCACTTACACACCCCTAAGTCTCAGCAATGCATAGACCACAGTCTCAAGCTGATTTTAGGTGTTTTACAGTGTTTTATGGATTTTACATAGACAGGAAACATATCATCATCTTAGGAGAAAATTCTTGAATCCACATTTAGAAGAACAGCTACTTCTCAATGTCAACATGAGCCTGAGATACAATCTGCAGGGCAAGGAGTTACTCATCAAACCCTTGCAGCTTTCATTCAGCATGAAATCACAGTAGAAGAAAGACAACACTGTCAAACAGACTAGTAATTTGTCATGGCCAAGAACCTCCTTCATCTACAAGCAGAGGGTTAAGGCGCCTCCTTCATCTACAAGCAGAGGGCGATGGCTAATATTGATTTGAAGAAATTACAAAACTGACTATAAGCACATGTTTGTTTTTACTAGACAATGAAAAAGTAATTCAAGGTTTCTGAAGGGAAGTGATGATCAAAATAGGGCTAAGATCTGAAATATGCAAGACAAAAGAAAGCAGTGTTTTTGGTCTTATGTCCTAATAAAGAAGATAAATTGAAATTGCCAGCATCATCATCATGGCGCATCAAAAAAGGACCCCTTTGATCAAAGCTATCATAACTAAACATCTCTGCAGGGGTGTTAGTATTAATGGCCCAAATCAATGTTGAGCAAGAAATTATTTCAATAAAAGGGACCTCTGTGTACTCTCATACTCCTGTTGAATTGTGGAATACAGTCCATGGTTTCTGGATAAACATAGGGAAAAAACAGGCAAGTTATACACAGTCCCAGACATGAGACATCTTGATATCATGCAAAGCGCCAATGCAAGTTCAGGTGTAGCGATCTACACTCCACCACAAAGACAAATATATCCTTCAGATGCAATAGGATTGGTGTTTTCAAAGCTCCATTGAAAAGAGAATGACTGATAAAAGCCTTGGTACATATGAAATATTCTAAGCAGTCATGCCACACATCATATGTTTGTCTCCTCAGCACAAAGGTATAAAAAGCTTATGAATCTGAGTTTTAGACCATTGGGAGGCATGACATTAATGAAAGTAACTCCAATCATAGACAGGTGTCTTTTTGAAACTGTTTATCACAGCTGGCAAAGGAAATCTGGGCTTTTATTACCAAGAGACATCACCACTGAAATAATTGTTCATAATAGGAAAAAGAGATGTTTTGACATACTGTCAGTGTGTTGGAAAGTTTGAAACAAAAGCAGGTCTTCATTATTCAAGGGACAGAGATATCATAAGTAATATGTTCTAAGCAGAGAAGTGTATTGGGAAGCAACGCCCTTCTAAATCAATAGACCATGACAAAATCTGAATAAATGCAGCAATTTTGGACACCTACAGTTGGAAAGGGTTGATGAAGCGCTTGGAGACAGAAGTTGTCAAAACAAGTTAAAGGATAAGCCTCATCATTTCAAAAGACAAAGCAGTGTCAAGTACTTTTCCTCATACCTTAAATTAATTTTCTGTGTTAAAATGTCACCAAAAGTGTTAAAAAGTGGTAGAAGATGGTCTATAGGTTTTTGAGGTATTATCCAAAGATGGAGCTTCTGTGATGAATTATCACCAGAGGGACATATTAGCAGGAATCACCTGTTCAAACCCATATGCATAACTAAACAGAGTTTTAACCTTTTCAAAATAGGTTTGTTTTTTATAAAAAGGTGGCACATGTTGGCATGGTTTAAAGAGCGTGAAAGACCTGCTGCCAACGTCATTTAAAAATGATAGACTCCTCTCAAAAGCCATCAATATCATTCGGGTTTCAAACAAAACAACAAGTCCAAGTATTGTTTCAAAAATACATAACCTTCAAAACCCTTACAAGACTAAACCAAGGAGTTTTATTTCATTTGGCTTTTCGAAGGATCAAAAGACCGTTGCAAAATTGTCGAGCAGATCCCCAAGCATGAGAAAAGCATCCCTCTGAAGTTCACGAGGCCAGAAAGGGAGATTTCAAACCAGGTTCTGAAGTTTTGAAGTTGTATTAACCGCGCGGCGCGCCTGTACATACGCGCGGCGTGCTCAGGAACAAATTTTACACAGGTTATAACGGTGGCACGACGCACCTGTACATGCTCGCGGCGCGCCTGTGCACTCGAGTCCTGTCGGCCCGACAGGTGACCCGACATCCTATTTCGCGCGGCACTCTTTCTTCTAAACGCGTCGTGCGTATGTGCGGCCTCCAACACGCCTCCAACCTGCCTTCAAAGTGATTTTAACTCCTGAACAAAGCTTTTCATCGAGTCACAAGGTATTTTTTCGTGCCTCCCTTGGTTTTTCAAACTGCACAGTGATGAAAAAGGGTTAAAAAATCACAGTCCAAATCACTATTTTGAGTTTGCTGAGAGAGGTGGGTTTTGTGATTAAACACTCGGGATTACCATATCACTAAGAGCCAGTGAGGAAACTGCCATTATAATCTGAAGGTGTCCTTGTCAAACTTGTGCAAATGACAGTGAAGCATAAGGAGTGAAGTATTTTGGTTAAAAAAGAACCTTGTTTCATTAACATTTTTATAAACCTTTGTTTAAACCCTCAAAATCCTGTCAAAGCTCTGCCACCTTGTCCTATAGACAGTAAATTTTGACTGTATGTATGTATAATCTGGTTGACTGTGTTCATGGTTTAAGCTTTGTTGGTTGAGTTGCATACCAATGACAAGGTCATGATCTTGAAATTAAGAAGTACACCCCTGTAAAAAAAACAACAATATGTTGTTGACCTCCAAGCTTCAAAGGGCAAGGTGACCCTATCACAACGCACAGCAATTTCACATTGACTGGGTATCTTTTTTAACTGTATTTTCTGCTTAAAGGGTTTTCTTGTTGGATTACATATCAAAATTTGGGAAGGCTTACCACCTCAAAAAGCAAAAATAAACTGAGTTACCTATTACCCAGTAAGCCTTGGGCTTTGCTTTACCTTCGTTGATTGACTGTGTAGTTGTTGTGGATGTGCCTGGTCAAACAGTCAGTAGACAGAAAGAGAGTAGTGTTTTGATTAAAGAAGATTGTGGTGTTTTTCCTTTGTCTAAATGCAAGGCTGCCTTATTATCTAAACAAAAAACTCCAACAGGCAGAGTACTCCTACCACAAACACAAGAGAACCCTTTGACTGTCTTCATCCTTGGTTGTTGTGTTTTCATTGTAAAATCTTGGCTGATTGATATACAAAGGCAAGAAAGAGCTTTGTTTTGAAGATACAGGGTCTTATATCAAAGGAGGGCATTTCACACCATCCTCAAAACCATTGCTGTATTATCAAACAGTGAAGTGACAGGAGGCTGAGACAGAGTTGGTTTAAATAAGGTATTTCAAAAGCTTTGGAGTAATTTGGTGTTTCAAAAGCACATCTAGGCCAAAATTCCGCCCAGGCAAGACAGCAGAAGTGGTTTACATAAAAGATATGAGCCAATCTCTACAAAGGAGGTCAATGCACATCCATCCATCCTCTTCAACTTTCATGAGGTAGGTTGTTTAGATTTCTGCCAGAAAGTACAGGAGGTAAAAAGTTTCTCGCCCTTGACACACCTATGCGCCCTAAGGTTCCAAAGCAAGCATTTCCAGGTAGCAGACCTTGATTTCAAGTTTTCCCCGAGGTCAGTGTCTAAAGCCACCAAAATTCCATATCATGGCGAGAAATGGTTCAAACAGACCCATCTAGACTTGGATGACTACAAGCCTTTCATCAAGCCCGAGCATAGAGATATTTGCACTGCTATTTTTCCTTTCTCTTATCTTCTTGATAGCTATGCTCCTCTAATGAAGGTCATAATGAAGTATTTTACTTGTGAAGGGAGATTTACTCGAGTTTATGCCTACCATGTCCGACTATTGATGCATTTCACTAGAACTAGGCAGCTAAATCTCCCTTACTTTTTATACAAGAGAATCGAGAAGATGGCATCCACAGTCCAGAAGAAGACTCCATCTCTACAAATAGCCTCCCTTTTCCATCATTCTCTGATCAAAATTATCATCCTACACCAGCTAGAGAAGAAAGAGGTTCCATGGGATGTTTTTATCAGCCACCTAGATTTCTCTACTGTTCCTCCTGTTCATATATCTCCCACCCAGCCTATTCATCACCTTGTACCTTTGTCCAGCAGGCCTACTCCTAGAAGGCTCAAGATCACCACAGAATAGTCAGGACAACATGAAGAAGAAGGACATGAACAGGTAGAAAAGGAAGAGGATAAACATGAAGAAACTGATGAAGACCAACAGCATGATTTTGATGGTCAAGAGCAGCAGCTTGAGCCACAAAGTGAGCATGAAGTTGAAACACACCAGCAGCTTGATGTTGGTAAACAGGGGCAATAGTTTGAACAGAAAAAAGAGATAGGTGAAGGGCAGCAAATTGAAGATGAAGGGCAACAGCAGGAGCAAGAAGAAAAGAGTGCTGAACAGCAGCACCTCAGTGAAAATGAACATCAGGGACAAGAGGAAGAGCAACAGCTTGATGTTGAAGGTCATGAACAGCAGTTTGGGCAGGAATTTGAGCAGCAGTTTGAGCCACAAAATCAACAGGAAATCCAAGCACAGCAGTAGCATAATGTTGATGACCAAGGGCAAAAAAAATTTGAGACAGATCAGCATCATGACATTGAAGGATAGAAGCAACTTAAAGAAGACACACAACAGCCTCAAGGAGAGCAGCAGTTTCAAGAAGTTGACAAGGGTAAAGCAATTGTGTCTCCTTCCCCTAAAAATACAAAGCCCAGCATAGCAAGAAAGAAAGGGCCTAAGGCTGCCACTCCAAAAGTGATAAGAGTTGTCCCTGGCAAAAGAAAATCTCCCAAGCGACCTCTCACTAGTATGCCAAGAAGGAAGAGTGCAAGATTGGCCTTCAAAGGGAAAGGCAAGATTGGAGAAAGTCAAAAACATGGAGGTGCATTGGCTATCATTCCAATCCAAAGTGATGACAGCGATAATGAAGCCTACATTCTTGAAAACCTTCTAATCCATCGAGAGGGTCAAATTGAAGCATTGGAGAATGACCTTCATCGGGCAAAGACTTTCAATCATTTCTTGGAGATCCAAAATAAACAAATGAATGTCCATTTGGCTGTCCATGAGGCACGAGCTATCAAATACAAGAATGAGGCAGCTAAATCACAAATAAGGATAGAGGAGCTCATCGGTGAGTTTGATGAAGATGAAGAAGAATACCAGCCTAGGCAGAAGAGGCCTAGAACCATAGGGCTTAAAAGAGCCCTGGAAAAGCAAAGGGAAGAAGAACAGGCCCATCTTCAATCCTTTCCCCTCACTGCACTACTTGAGCAAGAAATTGAAGAGAATAAGGAGGCATGGCTAGAAAGAGCCAATAAACACTTGGAGATGAAGCTTGAAAAGGCAAACAGAGACCTGGAGCTGCAAAGGAAGATGACACAGCACTATCAAAGGTTGAATCAGTTTGCCCGGCGCAAGCTAAAGGCCACCCAAGCAAAACTAAAGGAAGCAAAGGGGAAGCGCCCGACATGGAAAGAGAAGAAAGGCACATCAGCACTTGATATTTTGGCTTCAGCTTCGGAGCATGTTTCTAAGGACCCTTGAGGGTCATGCATACCAATTTTGGGCCCATTTTGACAACTTTTGGTTTTTTGGCATTTTTGGGTTTTTGGTCAAAAACTCATAAATTCGCCATTTCATTTTGAGGATTCGTCAAGGGAGGAGAATGGTACCATCGGATGCCATTATTTCATGAGCATGTCCTCAACGATTTTCAGAGCATTTGGAGATCATTTTCCCCTTCAAAACAGCGAAAAAGGCTCGCATTTTGCACACTCTGCCCGGTCTATCAGCAAACTGTCATTTTCTGGCTTTTTACACACATGTGCAGATTTGGAGGACTTCCAGGCATTGGATTGGATAAATTTAAGTTGCGCCGGAAAGTAGATACTTAGATATTTCCAACGAGCTATCATGAGCCTCGTTTCGACATCAGGAAGGCTGCCAAATGTTTTCGGAAAGTGAGGGGACCTTTTTCTGATATAAATTTGAAGTATTTTTGTAATTTTTGAACCTCAAAAATCTGCTTTTTCCAAATGTGCGTTTAGCTATTTTTACACTTGGAAAATGATGCAAAGTCAATTAAATTCCCTTTTTTAGAAATTTTTAGATATTTTATGAGATATTGTTGTGCCTTGGGCTTTGCAAAGCCTCAAGGACAAGTTTAGATATTTTGATTAGGCCAATGAGGATGGAAGTTGAACCATGAGGTTTTCCTCACTTGAGCCTATTTATTCCACAAGCTCTCATTGTAAACAAGGCTGAAGTTGAGAAGAGAAGCAATACATGGTCATATGAGCTTTGGAGAAAATACGTGTGTTATGCTTATGGATTGCCTCTTGAATGTTCTTGGATGGATGATGAAGGATTGTTGATGGATTCCATGACATGGTAGAATGGTATAGTGTCTCTTGCTTTGTTGTTGTCTTCTAGTTTTCATTCATGATACATGTTTCTTGCTTGCTATAGATCAGTAGAGAACAAATTTGAGATATGCCCATGGAGGCATCTCAAAATTCCTGAATCTTCATAGCTTTTATGTTTTCTTCTTCCTTAGTTGCATTAAAGAATTCTTAACTGCTCTTTAACAACTTGAGGATATTGTTGCTAGTTTCATTCATAGTTCTATGCATGTTGAGTAGGATGTATGGTGTGCCCTGCTTACCTATGAATGTCCATAGTCCCATCCATGAAACTATCTCTTTGACTGATTAGATTATCATTTTTTTTGAACCAAGGAGGCCTAGTTCCGATCTAGCCCTTTGCCTAAAACTATGAAAATATTGTTGTTCAAAGTGCCCAATAACTTGAAGTACTGTGTTTAGGCATTCCGGCATAGTGTTTTGAGTTGTTAGTCCGTCTTATGTGTTTTCCCCAAAGTCTGATAGCCATTTCCCAAAGTTAGAGGGTCTTACACTTCTATGCATGGCTTGAATGTTTGTTTCTATGTATTGATTAGTTTATAGTTACATTTTGCATGATTAATGGTTTTCCCTACCATGTTTATGTTATCTATTGAACCAGTGATGCTTGAAACTCTTTGTTGTTCACAAAATTGATGTCCATTTACTCCATTTTGCCCAAACATCCTTTCTACCTTGATCAAATCGGCCCTTCGACAGCCTTGTATCGTCATCTAATAGATTTCTTGACCTTTTGACCCCATAGCCCAGTTAATCTAACATATTGTTATCTATTTTATATCTTTGATCAGTTTCATCCCTCACAACTTAAAAAACAAAAATCAAAAACTTACTTCATAACTAGCCTAAAATCAGAACACAACAAACAAACACACAGATATCCCTTACGCATATAGAGAGAGCCCTCTCTGAGTCCAGGAAGACTAGGTCCTTGGGCTCCAAAGCTTGGTTTGATGTTACACTATGGCGATCACGATGGGACTTTGAGTTAGTGACAATCTAAGGACACCTTAGAACTCTAGAAGTCCCTTATTTTTAAGAATACTGTTTGATTGACTTATCCCACCGCTCTCTAACATAATGGCGATCACGGTGGGACGCTGAGTGATAAACAACTTAGTTTCCCTAATTTGTCTAGCAGCCTTAAGAATACTATTTGATTGACTTATCCCACCGCTCACTGACATAGTAACGATCACGGTGGGACCTTCCGAGTTAGTGACAGTCTAAGTGCACCTTAGATTTCTCGAAGTCTCAATCAAACTTAGAAAACTTAAGTGTTGCTTGAAGAGTAGAAGCTAGCTCTTTCACCATCTTAGCAAAATGATGATTTAGTTATAAGAAGCTCTTCCAAACCTCATAGGCACAAAAAACTCAGAAAAACCCCAAAATATTCCCATATTGGCTTTTTGTCAGTATTGGTGGTGGACCATACACATATACCTCAAAAGAACTAAAAATCCACCTGGTGACTCCACTAGCCTCCAATAGGCCTTACTATTTTACCGAACTCTAGATTACTATCCGATCAACCTATCCCGTCGCTCACTAACATAGCGGGAGATGGTGGGACATTACTATCCGATCAACCTATCCCGTCACTCTCTAACATAGTAGGAGATGGTAGGATATTGAGTACATGACAGTCTAGCAAACTCTTATAGACTCTTAGTCCTTTAGATACCATAAACAAGAAAGCAGCCCATAGACCCATTTAGAGTAAACTCTTTTTGTTCTCATCACCCTAGAAAAGTGTTGAAACAAGTCTAGAATACTTTAACAGAACATAAGCTGCATATAAAACTCAGAAAATCCAAAATATTTCCAGACTGGCTTTACTTTAGTTACTGGTGGTGGACCATAGCTAAATATTTTTTTAAAAAACAAACAAGTTCCACCTGGCGACTCCACTAGTCTCCAGTAGGCCTTTTTCCCCACTAGTCCTTATAAAAACTCCTAGGAATGCAGTAAGTAAACCCAATCATCCTAATGGAAGAAGACATGGTTCAACACCTGAGGACACAAAGGAGATATGCTCCAATGAGCAGAGAACATATCCCTGGTTTGCCACACAAAATGCCCACAGATGTAAATTGGTTCGAAGACCTATCTGTCTTTCGAAATGAAAATATTGACAACCCATTTTTACACCTCATCAAATTTCATATGCATGTATGTAGCTTAAAGGTTGAATGGCATGAGGGCTGCCTTATGAAAATGTTCATGGGTACATTAGAAGAGGAGGCAAGAGAATGGTATGAGAACCTAGAACCTCGCACCTTGTTTTCTTTGAAGGATTTCCACAAAGTATTTTGTAAACGCTATATAGGGCATTGTCCATCTCTATCATTGGCTGAAAATTATTGTGATCACTCTGAAAAACTCATACAACACCTTGTAAGCATTGAAGAAGAATACGGAAATTGGCATCCTGAAGAGTTTTTAGAGGAGGTCCATAATTTTCTTACCCAAGCTAACAATCAAGATGACCAAGAAAATTTGATCCTAGATGAAATCCATCAAGAAATAAGAGAGGATCCACAAGAACTCTTTGAAAAGGTTGAAACAGATAACAATCCATCTGCCCTTTCATATAAAATACAAGAGGACATTCAGCCACAAGATCAACTTCCACAAAAGATGGAAAGAAATTGTTGCCCCATCCAAAGAGAACAGAAAATACCTTCTCCCTTAACTGAACAAGAAATAGATCAAATAATAAACATGCAGACAGCCTCTGAAACTTCATGTAACCAAAACTTCGCTGATTTTTCTCCTTTAAACCCTGCATATCATAAATCAGAAAAAATATTTGTAAATCAAGTTGAAGAAAAGCAATCTGATTTTCCAATATACATGGCTGGTGACATTACTTATGTTAATGATTCTCCAATGTTTGATCAATATGTTGATGATTATGACTTCCAAACAGAAACTAACTTTGCAGAAGATTCAGTTTTTGATTGTCGAGAGGAAGCTCAGTTTCATGAACTTGAGAAAAGTAAGCAACCATTACGGATCATCTATGACACTGATGAGGAGAGCCTTGAAAGTTCAGAAGTAAGTGAAGAGTCTCGGACTCTTTGCTCTACTTCACTTCAGTCCATCAGAGATAACATTCACATAATTGGAAATCAACAGTTTTTCAGCTTTGATGATGAGGTTGAGGAAGATGGTGAAATTCTTGAGCATGTTGTAAATGAGAAGCCTTTTCCTGAAATGGTTGAGGAAGTCATTTTGGACACGGAATCTTCCTTAACTCCAGATTTGCAGCCACCAAGTTCCATTAAGTTACAAATTGCAGATGAAGAAAAAGAGGCTGATAAACACATGAGAATTGTCTCACTGTCCTTTCAAGATAATTTACTGTCAAAGTGTATCCTCGCTCATCAACCTGATGACCTTCACACATTTTCCAGTACACTTAATCAGAACACATCAGCTTGGCAAGAGAACTACACTGCAATATATGATGAGTCTGATAGTTCAAGTGATCATGAGCAAAGGGAAGGGTTGCTTTACCAGGAGAGTCCCAAATCTAGTCAAGTGGAAGAAAGAGTAGTCCTGAATGAAGTCTATATATCAAATCCTCTAGATCAGGTATTATTCCAAGATCCATTTGTTGTTTTCCTTGAGAAGTCTAAAGGAGTAGTGGGTTCTATCATGAAAAAGTTGCTACCTAGAATGAGAAAAAACTTAAGCATTACTGTCCGGAAACAAACCAAATGGGAGTGGCCTTTTCATTATTTCTGCATCATGAAAAAACTAAACCAGAATCCCCCATGTGATCATCTACTTGACTGGTTGCATTGGAAAGAAGAGTTCACCAAATATATGTTGTGTACATATTAGATTAGGATAGAAAGACAACAATAGAAAATAAGCTTAGCCTCTGAGCACCTTTTCATTTGTAGTTTGTTTGAAGAAGAAGTGAAAAAGAAGAAAATACAAAAAACAGTGAAAAGTAGAAAAAGAGGGCAGTTTCTAAAAAGCAGTGGTAAGGCCCCATGTTCCAAAAAATAGTCCTTCGGAAAGCGCGCAAGTCTAAATGCCGCTACTAGTACTTCAATGTCTTGTTCAACTATCTAGCCTAATCATAGCTGAGCATGTTTAAATTTATTTGCTGATAAGTTAGTGAGTGCAAAGATAGTCAACATTGTGTAAGATTGACTTATCAGAGAGCTTAGATTAGGGAGAGATTCTGGTTCCACATGCCTAAAACAGAACCAAAGAGAGAAGCGAGGGATGAAAAACACATTGTACATCTTAGCCCCACTTGTCTAGTTTTCCTTTTGTTGCAAAAT
>JAXQQM020078941.1:0-26019 GCA_034641835.2 Pinus albicaulis
TGAGTGGTAACATTATTGGTGCCATTTTTGGGGACAAAATATGTGTGTTTTTTTCCCCTTGAGACATATTGACATAACATTATTGGTGACTCCATTGGAAGAACAAAGCCCTAGTTCTTCATTGAACCTTAAGGTCAATTTCTGTAGGGTGAATTAAGAATGTTTCTAGGCATATTTAAATTCACCTTGGAGACTCTTACATATTTTTCTTGCATAGCTCAAATAGGTTGTCTTTCTTTGAAAATTTTCCCACCTTGGACATTACTAGCATTCCTGGGCACCCTAATCATGTCATAGAAATGATGGTAGGTGGGGTGCCTATGTTTAATTGTGATCCAATCTCCGTAATTGACAATATAGAAATATTTAATGTGCATGCTTCAAGAGAGAAGGTGGTTCACCAAGATCTCCTTATGTTATTGTTCATGGGATCTCCCGGTGGTCATAATTCATGGCTACATGATCATGAACCTAAGAGTATCTCATCTATTGAGGAGTTCATTGATGGATTTCTTAGTCATTTTCAAGTACATCCTGCATTAAGCACCCAAGAGTAAGCCTTCATTGAGAATCATAAAGACATTGAGGATCTAAGTAGTGAGCAGGTAATCGAGTCCTTCTAGGGTCCACATGATGGAAATGATGATTTTGGGAATACATGTGTCGGGAGGGATAAATATATGGAAGCTGAGGTTGAGACTAACATTACCTTTGTCGAAGATATTACTTTTGATGATTCTCCCCTTGGAGGATGACATTGGAGATTACTTCCACATTGAAAAGGGGATATGGGAAATTTTTGGTCCTCAATTAGATTTTTCTCCCATTTACAAAATGGAAAAGAAGTATGAGGATGAGATTATTTTTTCCTTTCTGTCACACAATATTCGTGATGACATATCCATTGGTACTCTTGGTAAGTGGAATCTGTTAAAAAATTATATATGAAAGAGAAATGCAACACATAAAATATGCGAAAAAGACAAACACATAAAACCAGAGAGACAAAAATATTGTGGTTCACCCAGTTTGGGCTACGTCCACCTCAAACATCCAATATTTCCTTTCTATTATCCAGCAAAATGAAGAGACACAACCTACAACAGATCTGCTGTAATATCCTCTATTATCTCTCACAGTCTCCCTATCTGTTTCTCTCTCTGTGAATACACATACAATACACAATCTCAATACAATACCCTCATCAAAAATGAGGGGTTGCCTTCTAGGGAAAAAAACCCTAAATTAAACATAAATTCTACCGTTAGATCATCCGCCTAATGAAAGGCCTAGATTGACTAGACATTACAATAATTTTAAAAGGCAACTTTACATACTTTTACAAGGCAGCCACCCCCATTGGACCCCCCAGGCAGCGTTTAATTATGGGTTGGAAATTGGAGAAACTTGAAGAAAGTCTTGACTCTATTCACATTTCCTCCGGTTTTAACGTCAGAATTGAAGAAACGAGGGAGCCCATTTCCATTGTGAATATTTCAGAAAACTCCATCGAAGGAGGACGCAAAATTATCGAAATTATCCCAAAGGGAGAGGAGGATTATTCTTCAGGAAAATCACAGCCAGTGAGAGGTGGTGATGATGATGATATGGATGAGGAGTGGGAGCTTATCTAGAAAGGGGAAATTGACACAGCTGCTTGAGGCACAATAGCATTAGTTAAGGCATTCTTCTTTCATTTCTGTAGTACGACCTTTTTACAATCTTTTTTTTCTCTTAATTATGAACCAAGAGATTCAGCTCATCTTATGTCTATTGCTAGATGAGATTATGTATTTAAAAAGAAATGATGATGTAATATGTCTTTTATATTTTTCTTAATTTTTGTTTAATTCTTATGCTTTTTAATATTAGAAGATCTTTTTTTTATATGTTTTTTTTAATGGAAATATCAGATTTGTTATATTTAATTCTGAAATTATGTATTTAAAATGTACTGATTACGTAATATCTCTTTTATATGTTTCTTAATTTTTGGTTACACCTTATGTTCTTTAATATTAGATCTTTTTTTTATATGTTTTGTTTAACGGAAATACCAGATTTGTAATATTTTATTTTTAATATGTAAATTATGTGAAGTTGTCTATTTTGGAATATGAATTATTATTATTTAATTATATATGTATGAAGTTATTTTATAGATGTGTAGTTTTAAATTTGATTGAAAATAGAGAAACTTAGAGAGTTGAAAAATGGGTGTTTTTGTGTTTTCAATGCAAACAACTAAAGGAATTTTTTAGTAATAAGACTATTTTCATATCCTTCACATACCTTCATATTTTCTAGAATACCACTCAGGGGTCAAAGGCTCCATAGTGGGGACATCTATCATTTAAACAGTGTATGTTCCCCTTATCTAGACTACAATCCATTCAACCCTTTCCCATTACATGTTGTGACAGCGCTTTCATTACTCCAAATTTTGAATTTTCAATCTCGATAATTATTTATGACACATATGCGTTTTCTTTTAATATTCACTCCATTCAATGGGGTAATCAAGCAATTATCCATCAATTATCAAGTGTTAAGTAAGCCTTCTACAAAATCTCAATATAGTTCACATGATTAATGAATAATACTTTAATATAAATGTTTTTTATTTGATATGTTTGAATGTAATGATGGAGTCCATATAAATATTAGGCAGGTTGGAGTCATGTATTTTTGAGACATTAGCTTTTATAATTATTATTGATATTTATATTATTTATTATTTGTATTATTCCATATTCATGCATGTAACATTACCTTTCCCTTGAAAGATTCTTTTCCCTAAAAGGATATGGGTGAAAAGGCTTTTGTATATTTACTTAAACACTTCATCTTGATGCTATCATGGTTGGTGATATTAAACAATACAAACTTCTAAGCACAAAGGAACCGTAACATGATATGAGGAACCTAATTCAATCATTCCTTGAATATTTTTCCTATAGGCTTCCCAAGATGAATTGTTAACATAAGGCTTGATAATGTTGGTATTTGTATCCTTTAGAAGCTGTGTTAATTTTTTTTTTTTTTAATTTATGATAATACCCTAACTCATTAATGTACATACCCTTGTGATTAGGATATCAAAAGGTGTACTAGTAGTGTTTTATTTCTTCGCTTATGGAGTTTTATTTTCCCTATGCGTGGGTATGGGATCATTAATTGCTGAGCTCATATTAGTAGGTAGCATCAAAATTTCTATCTTTAATTTTACAATATTGGAGGATGTCTTTATTTCAATTATGTTCACATATTTTTCACTACTACATAGTGCAAGAAAATTTGATGGTCGTTAGATGTTTGAAAAAAATGTATCATCTATTAGTGCAACTATTGTATCCTGAGAAGTTTATCAAAGAAATATCATAAAGGAAAAAGGAAAATAAAGTAAGGTGGAAAAATCAAGGTTGGAGAACCTCATGAACCATGATTTCTCCCACCTACAAATTACATACCCATGTGTGGGCTTTCCTTTCTCTAGCTACCTTTGTGCCCCAATATGTAGGTCGGGATTTCCCTTATCTTTACCAATTCCAATTTTCCACTTTATCACACACCATCACCATTTGAGGGATGTACCTTGGAAATAGTGTCCCCTCTAAAGGTAGAAACCACCTAATTAGGTACTTGGCTAACCCACTTTAGAGCTTCGATACATGAACACATGTCAAAGCCCACTATGTAAGGAAATGCGATTGTGAAGTGTCCACTTGTTTTCCATGGTTTCTAAGCTCTCTTACTTGATTACTTTAATGACTTGTTGTAATGGAAGGCTAGGGGATGCATTGGATCTTATACGTGATTTCGAATGGTGTCCATTTGGGTTTGGTATCCCTATATAGGTTCCTTGATCAGATTTGGATCAAGGACCTAAGAGATAGCTCAAATTTCAAAGTGTTCGAAAGTGTGTCAAACCTGAGACATGGGATAGATCTCGTCTTCCTGATTCTGGCATCGTGAAAAGCTCGAAAAACTGACAACATATGAATATGTTATTGCGTTTTTAAAAATCCAGTAAACTGCAAATTTTGATAGTTGACTAGGTTTGACTGGGAATTTGTACAATAAAAAAAAAATATTATAGGGAATATTCCAGAATATTCCTAAAAATATTTCTCAAAATATTCCTTTTGGGCCAGTGGTATTTTGAAAAATGGTAGGGTATTATTTATAGTATGGATTGTACGTATTATTTTCAGCCAATGACAAGTTTCCACGTGGTAGGCCCGTAGGCCCAAGATTGGTGTTGAAAAATTTTGATTTGGGCCATCAGAGTCGACCTCGTGAACTCCTCTCCATCATGCCCACGCCTAACCATCTAGGCTATCAATTTTTTCTTAATTGTTATGGTGTGCCAGATCAATTTAAAGTTTGGTGATTTTTCATTTTGGGGAGCAAAGGGGCTAGCCCCTCCCCATATGGCTATCACCCTTGAACAAAGGGCTACCACCGCGGTGCATATTTAACTCTAACTGGAAATACCATCCTCAATTCTGGAACTAGTCACATGGAAATGTGAAATATTACAGTTAATCTCCCACAGTTACCACAACATCTATTATGACCGCAACCTTGCCACATTGCTATAGTTTCGCCGATGGTTTTGGTTAGCTGCGAAATTTTTGTTAATCGCGGGATTTTGTGACATGTACCCAACATACCGTTAGAATTTAATTTTTCATTTAGGACTAGTGGGTAATTTGGCCAGTGTACCATTTCTACAGAAAATCCAAATTTAGTTGGTCTAGCTGCAGTTGCTCCATTTTTAGTGGCGTCGTTTTAGGGGTTACTGTAAAAAATTGTTTGTGCTCTATATTGAGCATTATTCAACCATTCTGGGAGAGTGAATAGTAAATTTAGACTTTCTTGGAAATTCCAAACTCATTGGTGAGGGTTGAAGAGCCATCAGATAAATTTTAAGCGTGATTTAGCTTTAGAAAAGTTCAACGGGCCATTAGGGCCACCAAGGGTCAGCAACAGAATGAGGCCTAGCCAGGGAAACTAGAGTGTTTACTAAGGAAACCAATAGTAAATTTTTTATGTTTCACAAATTATGGATCCAATGGTGAGTTTTTCATAGCCAATATAGGACTTCTAATGGTTGATATGCTTCATAGAAGTTCCATGGGTCACTAGGGCCACCGAGTGCCAGTAGGAGAATGAGGCCTATCCAGAGCAGCAGTAACCATTATCTGCAAACCAGTAGTCTATTATGAATAACTTGAGGCTTCTAAATCCAATGGAATGATTTTCAGAAGCATTTGAAGAAATTTTAAGGCTGAAATTCTTAAGGGAATTTTTCAGTGAACTAGGAGCCACGGGGTTCCGCTAGGTGTTGGAGGTGTAACCGGAGCAGTTAGATGCCAATTTGAGAAAGTGAATAGTATATTATAACTATTTTGGACATTATAAATGCAATGGAAGGATTTCAAAGCCATTTTGAGACTTCTGAAGTCTGAGAAGCCATAGGGAATCTTCAGGCAACCTAGGGCCAACAATGGACAGAGGCCTAAATTGGCGAGCCAATGCTTATTTTGAGAAAATAATAAATCTATTTTGGATGCTTTATATGTGATAGAAAAAATAGTTGAGCGTCCAAGGATAGAAAATGATTTATTAAGAGTTAGTACCACAAAGAAGCTCAGGGAAGCTTACGAGTGCCGACAAAAGAGGTCAAGTCTAAGGGAACCTATGTCTATCTTTAGAGATATTATAGCCATTCCAAGGGTAGGATGGTAATATAAACCCACTATTTTAGTTCAGATAACCATTGGAGTTGAGTTAGTAACTTTTAAAATAAATTATCCATCATAATGCCAAAGAGCCAAGTCAGTTGACAATGGCTCAAGGAGACGTAGCCCACGTTATTTGGGTGAACTCCTTTATTAAATTTTTTGTTATGTTTTGATGCTTATTTTATGCACATTATGGTTTTTGTACATGCTTAATATCAACAAATAAATTTTTTTTTTTCCTCACAATTAAGACATTAAAATAGTTTAAAATGCATACACGTGAATCAAGAATTCAATTCCTCACAGTCAAGTATAAGGTAGATATTAATTTGTTTAATTGAGTGGGAGGTGCTTGCTAATCATAACAAGTTATCCACCCATATAATATTAGGTGGTATCAGAGCTCAAGGTTTATTTCTTGACAGAGCACTAGGTTATGTTCTTGACAGAGCACTAGGTTGTTTGTTTGACTTGAAAGGTGTTTAAAAATGCAAAGAATTTAACTGTTTGCAAATGGACTGATGCTTAAAAGTTTGAGTTTGCTAGAGGTGAATGGAAGATACTGTTAGCTAAGTCTAAAAGAGGATAATAAGGAAGAAATATGAAATCATTCTCCTTACCCAAAGGACCTCAAGGCAACCCTTGAAGCACGAGAGGGGTTTCTTGCAAAAGGCTACTTGAAGAAGAGATACAAGCTACAGAAAAGAGCTTGAATCGACAACCATATTTTTTAGAAGCTTTGTCAAATTGTTTTAATTCTTTGAGAATTATTGTTGAATTTCTTTAATTAATTTACATAATGATTAAAACTTATTCAACTGAAGTTTCTAAATCCGATTTTACAAGACTCTTCAATGAAGAGATGAAGAGAGACTTATCCTGAATGATATGGTGCAAATTATGTATGAAGATGGAAGGGAAAGCACTAGAATTCATGATAAAAAAAACTCGTTCAAGTTTTTAAAATTCATTTCCACCTGCGCAGAAACCATATTTGGAAATATTGACTAAAAATAAGAAAATTTTGGAAAATATGCCTGCAAATATTCCACTGAATATCCAAAACCATAATAGCGGTTAGAAAAATGAGAGAGTTTTTTTTTTAATATGACGATGTTATACAAAAAATCATCTTTCAATTTTTTAAAGTTTGTTCTTAGTTTTTTGTAAACCATTTTTACAATTACTATGTTGTATAGGGAAAAAGCATAGTTTTAGTTTCCCAGGAAAAAAACATATAACATCTAGGCGAGAGGTGACATGAAGTTGGTGGATGATGTGGAGGTACATTGGTAGCAGAAATAATTGATGCATTGGTGCGGAGGGAAAGCATAGGAAGGGATTTAATTGGCAACAGTAATGATCAAGCTGGCATGATATGAAGACCGCTCAATGGATGGATTGGAAATTTTTTATATAGTGGAGAAACTGCTTTTCGGAGGGGGTCCAAAGTGGTAAGTGGTTTAAGCAGGGCGGGGTGCGAAATTACAGGAAGGCGCCATGTTAACATGGTTCGAAAATGAAAAGCATTTTTTTCAGACCACACCCACCCCCCCCCCCCCCCACCGATGGTAAAGATGAGTTGGAGAGGGACGACCGAAAAGCGATAAGGGCCATCGAATGAGGGAGAGAAAGATGGGATGATGGGATAGATAAAGGAAAGTTAACGTGAAGTGATGGGATTATTTTTTGGGTAGCGGAAGGGTTAATAAGGGTAGAACATTAGATAATGGAATAATGCGCCCAAATTTCGTGTTCATATGCCCAAACCTTTTAGAGTTAGGATAAATTTTTTTACCATTTTTCCTTCTTATTTGCATGAAATATCACGATGTAAAGTTACAAATATGAAATACTCCATCACCTTGAGATCCTATAAAATATAGGACCTTAACAATGGCTCCAACTAGGGATGGCACTCTCCTTGCAAGGTGCAAGTAACAACAAAGACTAGTAGCCCGATCCATTGGGTTGATCCCAAGCTGTAACATCCTCTGCCCTAAAATATCTATGACTAAATATCTCAAACTAAAATCAAAATGTTTATACCAAGTAAAATCTGAAATTCAATAAAAAACTGAAACTCGAAAAAATTCATGGAAAAATGCTCAAAGTACTGAGCTTATTTGCAAACTGCTACCTACCCTATACTGTAGAAAATCATGTTGAATCATGTAATAAAAAAATTCCAATGAAGGTAGTCAATTAGTTCCTAAAACAAGTGGAATACTTGACTGATTGTTAGCATAATCAAAAGGAGAACTTGACTCTTTTTCCACAAAATCAAAGTTGTAACATGTAATGGAAATTGTCGATGAATATGGTCGTTATAAAGAAAACATGGTTGAACACTTAAGCTGAAAAGAACCTCCATGTAGTTTGATATCGGATCAATAAAAGAATGATTTATTATGTTAGCTTTCAGGTCTTCAATGACCAGTTGATCATTGATGATTTCATCAGTTGTATCCTCAAGGTTAAACCCTGATTCTAACTCTACAATTTTAGTCTTGTACTTTGAAACATAATTCTCATCAATCTCCAAATCAAAATGCAATACAATCACCTCTTGCTTTGGAGAAGGAATATTTTCCAAGAAATTTTTAGGATCTTGAAAATTATATGACTAAATTTGAAAATCCAAAAGTTCAATACCCTTCTCGAATCTTTCAACAACTAACTCAAGAAAACAAATATTACTTTCAGGAGAAAATTTTCTCGATTTCAAAAAATGGAACATGGCCATTAAAAAATCTTCATCAATTTGAAACTCTGTTAACTCATCCCTGAATTATTTTAAAACTTGACAAGATAGAGGATTTTCCACATACCCTATCATATCGTTTAGCAAGAAATCTGATAAACATGTAGTGGAGTCGCCATGAATACTCTAAAACCTAGATTCGTTGTTAGTGGAGTCAACCTGAGAACTTTAAAGCTCTGGATACTTTGAACATGGAGTTGCCAGGTGATTCAACCTTCTTGTGTCTGAAAAATGTCCACTATCAGTAATTAGATCTGGAAATGATACACTTTTCTAAGGAAGATAAAATATTTTTCTTCCCTTGTATGGTCGCCACTATGTTAGCACTCCGTAATTTCAATTCTGAAGAGAAAACCTCGGAGGTAACATCAAAATCGCTTTGGAAGATGGGATCTAGCCTTGCCAGCTTTAGAGAGGGGACTCTCTGTAAATTTTCACATTTTTTTCTTGGAAATTTTAGGGTAGTTAATGGGCTCAGAGTTTGGTTTTTGAATTTTTTTTGGTTGGAATAGCAAGGGAAGGCCATTGGGCAATTGAGTCAAAGAGGCTTGGGGTGATTAGTTCTTAGAAGTATCAAACTTGAGTGAAAGAGGGCAAGCTAGGTTTCACTACTTTGGATATTTTAGGGTTTTAAATGAATTATGGAAGTAGAGGAAATATGGAATTCAGTAAAGATTAAAAAACAATTAATTATTGTTCAAGTTGACCTCAAGTAGAAAACATTTGAATTGTAAAATAAGCTAGAACATGGTGTTCTAATTAGCATATCCTATTCATCACAATTTATGTTTTACAATTAGGAATTTATGAGTCACCTTGAGAACTCTGAAGCTCTGAATACTTTGAACATGGAGTTGCCAGGTGATTCAACCTTCTTGTGTCTAATCAATGTCCACCATCAGTAATTAGATCTGGAACTGATACACTTTTCTGAGGAAGACAAAATATTTTTCTTCCCCTGTATGGTCGCCACTATGTTAGCACTCTGTATTTTCAATTATGAAGAGAAAACCTTGGAGGTAACATCAAAACTGCTTTGGAAGTTGGGATCTAGCCCTGCCAGCTTTAGAGAGGGGACTCTCTGTAAAATTTAGCTTTTTTTTCTTGGACATTTTAGGGTAGTTCATGGGCTCATAGTTTGGTTTTTGAATTTTTTTTGTTGGAAAAACAAGGGAATTCCATTGGGCAATTGAGTCAAAGAGGTTTGGGGTGATCAATTCGTAGAAGTATCAAGCTTGAGTGAAACAGGGCAAGCTAGGTTTCACTACTTTGGATCTTTTCGGGTTTTAAATGAATTATGGAAGTCGAAGAAATATGGAATTCAGTAGAGATTGAAAAAAAATTAAGTATTCTTCAAGTTGATCTCAAGTAGAAAACATTTGACTTGTAAAATCAGCTAGAACACGGTGTTCTAATTAACATATCCTATTCAACATAGTTTCTATTTTACAATTAAGAATTTATGATATAGAGAGAAATAAAAATAATGGATAAAGAGATTAATAGGAGAAAAACGTCACCATTTCATAGACCACATGAATCCCGAAACAACTAGTCTTGTATTACTTGCAAATGGTCACTTGAATTAATTGAACAAATTTATAATGAATGGTAGTCTCTCTTATTATGAAACCCAACATCTATTACTTTAAATGTTGAAGTATTTATGAAAATTCTAAACTAAAATATCTTGAAAAAATATCAATATTTCTTACAAATATCTCTATGTTACACAAATAGAAATGAAACATAAGAAATTAAAAACTAATGAATCTAATTAGCACTATATTAGTGGATTGCTGGTGATTAAGAAGAGCACTTCGAATTTGATAGCAACTCTTATTGATGAGGTGGCCTTCAAGTCACTAATTGTTTTTTTCATCACGAATTTCTGAACAATAGGGTCCAGTAATACCTGTGTATATCTCAATTCGAGATAGATATGTAAAATTTGAAAGAGGTGATTGTATATGAAGATGTTTTGGAGATAAACCTATCTCATTTTCCCACAATTATTCTCCAATTTTTCACAATATTCTCTGCAAAAAGATGTCTAAAAAAGGACTTTGCATAGCCAGAAAAATAATTTTTAAGGATGTGCATGTATCTCTTATTTTGTAATACCTGTGTAACAAGTAAGATATATTTTTTTTTTTTGGAATATTAGGAACATAAACCTCCTCCAGTTTCTAAAGATTCATCTCTAATTGACAAAAACCTGCTCTGCAAAAATATGACTAAACAAGAAATTTATGGAAAATGTGCCTTCAAATATTCTTTAAAATTTCCCAAACCATATTATCTGCATAAAAATGGAGAGAGGTTTTTGCACATACTTATGTTAGCAAAAAAACCTCTTTCAAGTGTTTAAAATTCATTTCCACCTGCATGGAAACCATATTTAAAAATACTGGCTAAAAAAAAAAAAAATGGGAAAATTTGCCTGCAAAGATTCCTCCGAAACTCCCAAACCATAACAACTGTTAGAAAAGTGATAGAGGTTTTTGTATATGAGGACGTTATCCAAAAAAACCACTATTAATTTTTTAAAATTCATTCTCAGTTGTTTGAAAACCATGTTTAAAATTAATGTTCTCTATAGGGAAATGAACATATAATGTCGACGCGGGAGGTTACATGGAGGTGGGGATGATGTGGAGGTACATCGTTGGCGGAAATAATTGATGAGTGAGTGCAGATGGAAAGTGTGGGGAGGGATTTAATTTCCAATGGTAATGATCAAGTTGGCATGATATGACAGACGCTCAACAAGCGAATTGGTAGTTTTTGATATAGCAGAGAAACTACTTTTCAGATGGGGTCTAAAATGGTAAGTGGTTTAAGCATGGGGGTGCGAAATAATAGGAAGGCACCATGTTAATGTGGGCTCGAAACAAAAAATGGCTTTTTTCAGATCCCCCCCCCCAATATCGATAGGAGAGGGGGGACAAAAAGTGATAAGGGTCGTCGGATGAGGGAACGGGAGATGGGATGATGGGACAGATGAAGGTAAGTTAACGTGAAGCGATGGGATAATTTTTCGGGTAGCGAAAGGGTTAATAAGGGTAAGACTTTGGATAATGGGATAATGTGCCAAACTTTCATTTTCATATTCCCGAACCTTTTAGACTTAGGATAAAACCTTTTACCCTTTTTTCTTCTTATATGCATGAAATATAACAATTTAAAATTAAAGATATGAAATACTCCATCACCTTGAGATCCTATAAGATATAGGACCCTAACACACTCCATTGAATACGCCCATCATGGAATAAATCAGACCATTATACAATAAACATTTATTAATTAAATATTTAATAGGCCTTATTTAATTAATTTGACCTCAAAATATATGAACAAAATTAAAATGTACATAGATTTTAAATCCAATTCAAAATAAATAACTGTAATATTCCAAATTTTGTGGAATATTAATTTTTTCCATTTTCACCTAGGAGATGAATAAAATGGGTAGGATACCCATTCATTTCATGAGTAGGGAATAAAAATCCTCTTAGTGTGAAAGAGGATCACTTATAGAGCTGAATTTCACACCTCCATGTGTGAAAAGAGACTTTTGTAGGCAGACTAGGTCAAGTTTGACCAAGTCAAACTACTTAGTGGTAGGAGGTAGAAGGCATCTTGTGGGACAGCGCAGTAAAAGAGGAGGGAAGATTATAGAGGAAGGAAACCCTAAGGAGTGGGATCCATGGAGAGGGAGCTCACCTTGTTTAAAAGGAGGACAAGGCAACCATTGTTTCTCATGTTGAGTATTATTCATCTTTGGTCTTTTAGACTTGCTGCAATCTCTTGATATTTAGCAAGAATTGCCAGGGAATTCCTATTTAGGATTTCCTCTCCTTCTTAAGTAGATTTTGGAGGATTTCACTCCATTACCCATATTCATACATTGAGGTCAAACCTCATCCTTCTTCCTCAGCGCAATTTCAGTTGGAGATTGTGTAGTGTTGCTGGGGTGGTTTTCTACAACACCATCCTTGGCTAGTTTCTCAGTGGAGGGAGCTTCCATCCCTTTAGGATATCAAAAAATGAGGTTCATGAGATTATTCCACTATATTTGGCATTAGGTCAACCACTTTATATCATTAGCAATGCATTCCCTCTCTTAGACAATGTTATTCTTGGAGAGTATTTGCTGTGAGGGATTAGCAGACACTTTGGAGGGTGAGATCTTTGGTGAAGGGATCAACCTTTCACTTCAGATTTCCATTGGAGGAGGGTTCTTCATTTGAGGAATCCATTTCAGCCTTTTCCATCTATTTCTAGTTCTTGAGTTGCAGCTTCTACTGCAACTCCGACACTTATGTACTTTGCCAATTTTGAGTAGATTCCAACCAATCCTTCCAGACGATTGTTGTATTGTATATTCAGGGGTTGAGATCATGCTCCCCCTCTTTATTTGAGATTCATATTATCATATCATTATAATTTTATTATTTTGCAGTAGTTCTCTATAAAATACTGCACAGTCATAGCCTGCAGTTTCTTAGCTATAGCAGTGTGCTTCATATTTATCATGCATGTAGTGTGAGGCTTGTATTGTATTGATTGAATGAATGTTTCCTCAATTCATTGCATTCCTTTTACTGTTTTAGTCATATATGTTGGCTATTTACATATCCTCATGACTAAGCTCTTGAAAATAACGTTGAGAATCCATAGTATGTTCATTCATTGTTGCAGCCCCATTCCTTGGGCAATTTCTGAAGGGAACTAGGTGTGGGAGGCTTCTTTGACCACCCTAGAAGAATTTATTTGGCTCCAACACTTGGATTTCAGTATTAGACACATTGGTATAAGGGATCCAAGTCTTGGTATCAAATCCTGCTGCCTCCATTTTCAGAAAATGTGTTTTCGAGCCATGTATTGTTAGCAATTCCTGAAAAAGGAATATTACAGTGGTATCGGAGCATCGAACTTGGCACAACCTATGAGTTCGATATCAAAAGGAGATGATGTTGAACCCTTAGTTAAACTGAGAGGAGGGGGGTGAATCAGTTTAACACATTCATGGAATTTTAAAACTTTTCATTAAAACTTATTTACACCTTCATTTCATGTCCAACTTAATATGTGAGTAATCATAGAATGTGAGCAGCAAGTGTTAATATAATATAATAGAAGACTTAATATGAGAGTAGCAGGTATTAAGCAGAAGATATAAATCAGATGAACACATAAACATCATGCACATAGATACCAAATATAAGTGGAAACCCATAAAGGGATAAAACCACGTCTTATTATTGTTGTGATGCAAAGGAAAGCTCCAACTCCCTCTCACCACTGTTTTTTTGCAGGCTCCAACCTACAGGAGGCTCCAATCCTCAGTTGTGCAAGCTAAAACATGCAAGGAAGCACCAAATCCCTTTAATTTTCTGCAGGCACCAACCTACAGGAGGCTCCAACCTTAGTTAGCTACAACTGACAGCTATCAAGCTGCAACTTGATAGGGAAGCTCCAACTTCCTCAATTTATGAAACTGAATGTTTGCTGATTTACCTCAAATATCAGCTCTGTTTTGTAGCTTCTCTTTCTGCTTTTATTTTCTTAATCTTCTCTACTTGTCTCTTCTATACTCTACCTTCTCTATATTTACTCTCTCTAACCTCTCTTTGCATATCAAGATGATATTATTTATAAGGATTTTATTGTGACTGTTAGCATACCTCAATGAATTTGGAATGGACATCCATGCCTCTGTGCTTTCTGCCTTTTCATTTCTTTCCCTCGCTCATTAAAAAAATATAACAGCATGCATTAATTTCAATATTACAGTGGGAGCTTTGTTTTTCCTCCGAAGACTTGCCAATGCATCACAACGATATAAATCAATTAAAAATATTTACATTCAAATTACAATGAGAACTCCAACTCAACTCATTTAGTATTTTTGCTCGCTGCGCATTTGTCTTTTCTTTGACTGTGTCTATCTTTTCTGTGACTATGTTTTATCTCTTTTCAGATCTATTTTCTTTTCTGTCCTTTGCTGTGGTGTAACTGTTGCAAGCATGTAACTATGCTTTGTATATCAGTGCATTTTGTATATATGTGTACCTGCTAACTTTAAATCGGGCATATTCCAACGCTTTTCATACAGTAAGTGTCTTGTTGATGTGGAAAGTTCCACAAGTGGAACATACATACATCTCAATTATTAATAATCGCCCTCGACCTTAAGCCGAGGCCCATGTTTCCACAGTCTACGTGGCACATTTCAATATAGTCGCCATCCTTATATAAATTTTTAACAAACAAACCGCCACTTCCATGAAGAATCATATTAATACTTAACCAATGCCCTTTCGAGCCCACTTGCCACGCTTTCTGATGCAATATATTTCTCCTCCAGCGATTTCTGATTGTGATTGATTGCAATCACAAGCTTCCTTGCTCCGATGTGATTGATACGCTCCACAAATTTCCAATTGCGATTGATATGCGGACCCGACCATGTTTTATAAGGTGGAGTTTATATGAGTATCGTGTCCGGTATTGGCAATCGCAATCGCAAGCTTCCTTGCTCCGATGCGGTTGATACTTTTGCGATTGTTCCGATGCGATTGATCACAATCGCAACTATCTGTTGTAACGTTCCGATGCCTTTATATTCTCCGGTGCGATTAGAATGTTCCGATGCAATTATGCCAAACATCAAATACATTTGAACCATAATTCATACACCCATCGGGTCCAGGACTCAATCGGAGCTCTTGTTGATATGTTCTGTTGCCAATCCTTTCTCCGATGTGATTGGAAACGGTCCCACCTTATGGTACTTTGGTTCTTTCGCTTATTAAGCGCTTCATATTACTATATGCTTTGAACCTTTGTATATTAGGCACAATATATGTAATGTATTGCATACATATATACGCTTCCGAAATTCAATCATATATCAATAATGGTTCATTGATCCATCGGGTCCGGACTTATATTGCAATCGCAACTTTCTGTTGTTTACATATTCCACTTCATAGTTTTTCTTCGATGTGATTGGGAAAGGGTCCCACCATATAAGGTACTTTGGTTCTGATAATAAAGTGCTCCACATCATTTAATATTATGCTTTGAACCTTTGTGCATAAGGTGCAATATATGTGATGTGCTGCATATATACTCCTGCATGGGTAATGATTCCCGAAATGAGATTTGTATATATATATATACTTTGCTGCTTTGGGTTATACGATTTCCGGAATTTGTTTGAGTATCCTTCCCCCTGGGGTAATGATTCTCGGAATAAGGTTTGTATATATATATATGTGTGTGTGTGTGTGTATATATATATATATATATATATATATATATATATATAGATATATATATATATATATACACTTTCTGCTTGCGGTAAGTGATTCCCGGAATTGGGTTTATGTATCCTCCAGCTGGGGTAGCAGTTCTCAGAATTTTTCTTCTCTGCCTCTGCTTGTGATAACGGTTCTGCCTCTGCCTCTGCCTCTGATATAATGGCTTTGCCTCTATATTCGTTGCTTCTACCTCTGCCTTAGCTGCTACTGCTGCTCGACCTCTGCCTCTGCCTTTGCTGTACATATTACCTGCTGCTGTTATTTGCCTATCTTTGCATCTGCTTCCTTCTTTGTCTGTCTCTGTCTTTGCTGCCTCCATTGCCATCAAGGAAAATATTTCCAATAGTCTCCCCCTTTCGCATTGATGGCAATACACTTCCTCTGTTTTCCTGTTAGGATCCTTTCTTCTGTTGCTTTCTCTTCCTCCCCCTTTGACATCAATGGCAAGGGGTTTGAATTCTTAGTGTAGATCTTATTCTTTGACTCTGTGATTTTATTGTTTTTCAATATTTCGTGCATTTCCTCTTTCTGAGATTTTCTGACTTTGTATGCTGCTGCTTCAACTTTTGGATTAGAAACACATCAGGTTCACCACTCTTCCGCTGCACCACTGACCCTTTTTCCCTTTTATTGACTCCTTTTTGTTGAATGTATTATTGCCATAATCCTTTTCATCCTGAGGACTTGTTTTCATGATTTCCTTACTGGTTGATCTCCCCCTGAGAATGATATTCTTGTTTCTGTTCTCCCCCTGAAACTATGCTTTCTCTTCATATTAGAGAGTAGCATCTACAGATACTAACCCTAGCCTGTCTCTCAAATATTCAAATGGTTCTCTGGCAAGCGGTTTGGTAAATATGTCCGCTGTCTATTATTTTGTTGGCACATAATCCAGTTTTACTATCTTCTGAGCCACTTGTTCTCGAAGAAAATGATACTTGATTGGGATATGTTTAGTTTTAGAGTGAAGCACAGGGTTTTTAGATATAATTATAGCACTTGTATTATCACATTTGATTGAGATAGGTTCATCAATGCTTACCTTCACATCTTGAAGATTTTGCTTCATCCACATGACTTGTGTACAACACGTTGCTGCTGCTATATATTCTGCTTCTGCTATAGACAAAGAGATAGATGTTTGTTTCTTGCTTAACCATGCCACCAAACTTTCTCCTAGATAGAATGCACCTCCACTTGTACTTTTCCTGTCATCCACATGGCTAGCCCAATCTACATCAGTGTATGCTTTCAAAGTGAAGCTTTTGCCTTTAGGATACCAAAGTCCATACTGTGCTATTCCTTGTAGATATCTGAATATTCTTTTGACTGCGAGAAGATGGTTTTGTTTAGGTGCTGCTTGATATCTAGCAACTAGTCCTACTGCTAGCATGATGTCTGGTCTTGATTCTATCAAGTACAATAGGCTTCCTATCATGGATCTGTAGAGTTTTTGATCTATATCTGCAGACCCATCATCAGCACACATTTTGCATCCCGTGATCATGGGAGTTGACACAGGTTTACAGTCCTCCATTTTGAACTTTTTCAACATTTCTTTTAAGTATTTTTCCTGTGAGATAAACGTACCTGTGTTCTTTTGCTGAATTTGAATTCCTTAGTAGAAACTGAGCTCTCCAATCATAGACATCTCAAACTCTGTTTTCTTCTCATCATCAAACCCTTTTGCTGGTTCTTCTCTGTTTCTTCCAAACATAATGTCATCAACATATACTACAACAATCAGGAGTTCATTTTCATGGGCTTTTATGTATAGATTGTTGTCTACTCCACCTCTCTTAAAGCCTTTTTTTTGCAAATATTTATCCAGTCTTGAGTACCAAGCACGAGGAACCTGTTTCAATCCATAAAGAGCCTTTTTCAGTCTACATACATAGTCTTCTTTGTCTGTTAATGAGAAGCCTTCTGGTTGTTCCATGTAGACTTCTTCTTCTAAGTCTCCATTCAGAAATGCAGATTTTACATCCATTTGATATACCTTGAAGTCTTGGTAGCATGCAAAGTCCAGAAACATTCTGATGGCTTCCATTATGGCTACAGGGGAAAATGTTTCATCGTAATCAAGTCCTTTGATTTGTGAGTATCCTTTGCAGACCAGTCTGGATTTATTCTTGATTACTTGTCCTTGCTCATTCATTTTATTTTTGAATACCCATTTTGAGCCTATGACATTTTTCTCAGTGGGTCTACGAACTAATTCCCATGTATTGTTTTTCTCAATTTGGTCGAATTCTTCATTCATAGCTTTTACCCAAGACTTGTCCTTGCTGGCTTCTTTGAATTTCTTTGGCTCTATTTGTGACAACATGGCTTCGTATACCTCTTTAGTTTGTTCTGTTAGCTGCCTTCTTATTTGGACCCCTACTCTCTTGTCTCCAACGATCTTGTCTTCAGGATGGTTCTTCTGAGTATATCTTGAGGGAGCTTTAGAACTCAGTTCTAAATCTTCTGTTGTCTTGCTTGTTTCCTCATCATCTTGGTTTTCTTCTTCATGGTTGTCTAATGGACTACAACAGTCTGTATCTCTTGTATTATTTGGAAGTTCTTCATCAAAAATCACATCAATGCTTTCTACTATTTTTCGAAGAGTCTTGTTGTAGCACCTGTACCCTTTACTTTTGGATCCATATCCTAGAAATATTCCTTCATATGCTCTTGCATCAAATTTTCCAAGATTTTCATCATTATTCTTTATGTAACACTTGCTTCCAAAGATTCTGAAATGTTTGATTGAAGCTGGCTTTCCATGCCATAGCTCATAGGGAGTCTTGTCACTGCTTGGCCTTAAGTGAGCTTTATTAAGGATATGTATTGTTGTTTGCACTGCTTATGCCCAGAAGGTTTGAGAAATATTATTCTCTTGCATCATGGCTCTGGCAATTTGTTGAACAGACCTATTTTGTCTCTCTGCTACTCCATTTTGCTGAGGTGTTCCTGCAATAGTAAATTGTTGCTTTATCCCATGTTCATTGTATAGGTCAGCAAATTCATAATCTGTAAATTCACCTCCTCTGTCTGATCTAATGCATTTCAACTTGCATCCTGTTTGATTTTATGCTAGCACTTTGAAGATCTTAAATTTTTCTAGAGCTTTTGATTTATTCTTGAGAAATGCAACCCATGTCATTTTGGAGAAATCATCTATTATCAGCATGAAGTAGGATTCTCCACTTGCAGTTTTGGTTCTTTCAGGTCCACACAAATCCATGTGCACAAGCCGTAGAGGTATTCTTGTTGATAACTCTTCTTGTTGATAACTCAATGACAATTGGATGAAGATTCTTATGATTATGATGGTGACTACACGCGCGTGCCATTCGATGAAGTTTTTTACGGTTATGACTACTCACACCTGCACAACCATGAAGGGTCGTTTGATGATCATTTCTACTATTGTGATGTCGACTACTCGAGGACACACACCTTTGGAGGGCCATTGGATGAAGATTTTTACTATTGTGATTTCGACTACTTGCAAGGCATTAAAGAGAAGGATGAATATTTTGACTGTTATGATGCCTAATACTCACACGTGCAGAACCTTGAATTCAACACATCCACTGGTTCAGTTCAAAACAACCCAAATTCGAATTCAGATATGTTGTTGTGCATATATGACATGCCTCGGTCTGGTGGGATCAATCATACTGCTGCAATAGTAGTCACTCACGTAATGTTTAAATTTTGTTTCTTTGATACGACTTTTATGTTGCGAAATTTTTTTATAGTACCTTGTGTACATATTCAACAAGTAGATCTATGCTAAATCGCTATACATACATTAATTTCTGATTATGCTTAGGTGTAGATTTTTGGTAAATTAAAACTTTATAAGTTTGTAATTTTAAATAACTCTTTCTCCAATATGTCTTCTCAAAATTACATTGAAATTCTATGTCTTTACATGAGAAACATGATTTAATTAAAATGAGCATTGGTTATTAAAAATTCTTCTTTAATTCTATTTATTTGTTTTTCATTGGATAAAGCCCTTGCGAACTAAAAAATACATTGAGATATATGGCATCATAAAACAGTACCTTTTTCATTGGTTGGAGACATAACCGACAATGTAGGTTCTATATGTTTTAGAACCTTTTCTTTCCTCATAAACATTTCCTTTGCATGCACAAAGTGAACTCAACATGTGGTAAATTGGAAAAACTTGAAGAAAGAATTAAGTCCATTCACATTTCCTCTGGTTTTAACATCAGAATTCAAGAAACCTGGGAACCCATCGCCATTGTGAATATTGCAGAAAACTCCATCAAAGGAGGCGAAACTATCCCAAATGGAGAGGAGGATTATTCTTCAGGAAAATCACAGCTAGTGAGAGGTGCTGATCATCATGATATGGATGAGGAGTGGGAGCTTATACTTAAAGAAGAAATTGACAGAGCTTCTTGTGGCATATAAGTAGCATTAATTAAAGCATTCTTCTGAGAGATTCAACTCATGTTATGTGGGTTGCTAGATTAATTTATTAATAAGTTGGGATTTAAAATAAAGTGATTATGTATTTAAAATGAACTGATTATGTAATACCTTTGTTATGTTTTTTTATTTTTTCAGTACTTCTTATGTTCTTAAATATTAGATAGAAGGTTTTTTATTATATGTTTTGTTTTATGGATATATCACATTTTTTGTATTTAATTTTTAATTTGAAGTGTGTATTTTGGAATATGAATTATTATTTGATTATATATGTATGAAGTTACATTATAGATGGGTAGCCTAAAATTTGTTTGACAACAAAGATAAACATAGAGAGCTGAGAAACGCTCAACTCATCTAACATCTATGGAAATTATTATTATTTTTTGAGGCTATTGTGGAGCTGAAGCAAAGCATCTAGTTCATCCAACGTCTTATTTTTTTATCTTTATTAGAAATTTTTTTTGGCCCACCTATTTAAATGTAATTTTTAACATTTAACATTTTTAGTCTAAATGTCAGACTTATTTAAAAATAAATCTTATTATTATTATGTACAACCACAATATAAATTTAAAATACAAAGAGGGTTACTAACACTCAAAAAACGGATGTGGTAAATAAATAAAAATATAAATAAGCTTGAGGTATGGTAAATAAATAAAACCTCTTTTTATACTTACTCCATACGTTCGGTAAAAAAATAAAAATATATTAAATAACATTAGAAATCAACATCTAATTATATACCATGTTTATGGGCCCAAGTATAGAACCTAGTATGGGGGTAGATCTCACATAAAAACATAAACATGTAAACCTAAACGTAAACATAATGTTTACATTAACATTTTTAATCTAATGTTGGCCTTATTTAAAAATAAATTATTTTATATAAACACAGTATAAATTTAAAATATAAATAGGGTTATGAACACTTGAGAAAAAATTTAAATGAACCATAGGTATCATAATAAAAAAAACTTATGGGGTAGATCTCAAGTAAAAACGTAAACATAAACTGAACATTCAACATGTATATGGTAGATCTCATATCTTGGTATTAGTATCCTTTAGAAGATATGTTAATTATTTTCCTTTTATTTGATGATAATACCCTAATTGAGTAATGTGCATATTTTTGCTATTAAGGTATCCATATGTGTCTTAGTAGTGTTTCATTTCTTTTCTGATGGAGTTTTATTTTCTCTATGCATTGATATTGGGTTATTAATTGTTCATCTAGTATTAGTAGGTACCATCAAAATTTGTATTTTTCATATTGCAATATTTGAGTATGTATTTAATTTAATTAGATTGACATCCTTTTTCACTACAACATAGTACACTAAAATTTGATAGCCTTGTGTTGGATGTTCGACAAAATTATGTCATCTATCAGTGCAACTCGGTCAAATAATTGAGGAGACAAATGGCCATCAATATTTGATGGCAATGTCTAGTTTGATAATAAATGGACATGAGATGAATACTGTTGGGAAACCAGCTCCAAAAATAGAAGAAAATAGATATAAACGCCTTATAAATAAGCCACTTCGAGGGGGCAACCTCCAATACATTACATGAATGAACAATTCTTGGATGGTACAAATGACAAAACATCCTTTATATATATAGGAGTCCATGGGGCCAACATGTAATCCTAGTGGGGCCACAATGTAATCCTAGCCAACCTAACAATAATAATTTAACGGCACAATAATAACAATATGGGGGTTATATGGGTACAAAAATAACAATAAGGGGGTTACACTAACAACAATAATAATAAGGGGGGCTATACTAACATAATAAGGAAATACATTATTAATATAGGGAATTAACATGCTCCTCTCCTTAAAAAAAGTGTTGTCCTCAATGCTTGATTATTTCTTGATGTTTCTGTATAAAATTCTCATCCTCCCATGTTGAATCTTCTACAAGAAAGTTCTTCCACTTGCTGAGATACTCTGAAATTGATCGTACTTGTCGACTTCTTGTTTCTGTTACTGCTTCAGAAATTCTTGTTGATGCTCGATGTGATCTTCCACTTCTTTAACCTTCAAAATTTCTCTTATAGATGATGTGATGGATGGTGGATGATATCCATAAAGTGCCATAAATGGGTTCATTTTTGCTACAGTATCGAAGGAAGTGTTATACCACCATTCAACAAGAAGTAACCACTTGACCCATTGTGTTTGTTTATCAGATATAAAACAATGAAGATATCCTTCCAAACATTTATTTACTATCTCAATTTGACCATCGGATTGAGGATGATAAGATCAGCTTAGCTAATTGAGTACCCAAACAAGAAAATAATTCCGTCCAAAAATTTCCATTAAAAATTAGATCTCTGTCGCTCACAATAACCCTTGGGTTCCCATGTAGCTTTTGAATTGTGTCCATAAACATAGTAGAAACTGTACTTGCTTTAAAGGGATGAGATAATGCACAAAAGTGTACATACTTGGTAAGTCTATCAACTGCCACCATGATGACACTCTTTCCTTCGGACTTAGGTAAACCTGTGATAAAATCCATTGAAATCTCCTCCCAATGTTGACTTGGAATGGATAAACGTTGTAGAAGGCCAGGGGTCTTAATTTTCTCAACTTTATTCTGCTGGAAAACCAAACATTCCACCACAAAAATTTTAATATCAAATTTAAGGTCATCCCAAAAAAAATATTTCTTCACCCTGTGGTAAGTTTTTAAAAATCCTGAGTGTCCTCCTAAAGGAGAAGTGTGCAATTCCAAAAGAATATTTTGTTTTAGTTGGGAATTCTTTTTAGGAGGAATTTTAGAACCCAATACTAATATCTATGCTCAATAGCCCTTTGGAATCACTTAAAACTATTTTTTCAAACAAGACTTATGCAGTTTGAAAAAAAATATACATTTTTTTCTTGACTTTGAGCAGCTCGTTATTGAAACTGAATTATCTTTGTGATTTCGGATCTTCAATATCTAAAATTTGGCCCTGACGTAGCACCCTAAATATTATTTCAATTTCCACAGGTCTGACTTGATTTGGATTCTTCAAGTCAAAGTGATTTCCAATCTCCCACAATGACCTAATTATGGAGTGGTTCAATAGAACAAACTTGTATGCCTTGCCATGTGTCATTGTTTGCTCCTTTGGCTCCGAAAGTTATAGAGAGATAACTACAGTCCATGTACTTCCAATCACATTTTACAGAATTCCAATACATTTCTTAGAGAGATACTTATGAAGATTTTACCATGATCACCTCTTTGAGATGAAATTTGGGAGCCTGAGAAAGTCCTAACTTCCACAGATCATATCTCCAAAAATATTGCGAACCAAGCTCTAAATTTTTTTGACAATGTTCTTGAGGAATTATTCTTTGTGCTCTAACAATTTCAGCGTCTAAACGTTCATAGAAAAAAAAATATAGTGAAAATTCTGCGATGACCTTTTCAAGTGAAATTCAGGACCCTGCAAAAATACCTAACGTCCACATATCGTATCTCCGAAAATATTGCCAACGAAGCTCTGAAATTTTACGAAAATGCTCCCTAGAATTTCGGCTTTGCACTCTGAAAATTTCAGCTTCTGAACCTTCGTAGAAAAAAAGGTATACCTAAAATGCTATGATGACCTGTTAGGAGTAGCGAAACCCTAGAATCCAAAGCTCTGATACCAAATGTTGGGAAACCAGCTCCAAAAATGGAAGAAAATAGATATCAATGCCTTATAAATAAGCCACTTTGATGGGGCATCCTCCAATACATTACATGAATAAACAATTCTTGGATGATACAAATGACAAAACCTCCTTTCTATATATAGGAATCCATGGCGCCACAATGTAATCCTAGTGGGGCCACAATGTAATCCTATCCGACCTAGAAATAATAATTTAAGGGCACAATAATAACAATATGGGGGTTACAGAAGTACGACAATAACATTAAGGGGGTTACACTAACAACAATAATAATAAGGGGGCCTATACTAACATAATAAGGGATTACAGTATTAATATAGGGACTTAGCATGCCCCTCTCCTTAAAACAAGTAGCAAATTTATCTACTTTAAATGGATGAGATAATGCACAAAAGTGTGCATACTTGGTAAGTCTATCAACTACCACCATGATGACACTCTTTCCTTCGAACTTAGGTAAACCTGTGATAAAATCCATTGAAATCTCCTCCCAATGTTGACTTGGAATGGATAAAGGTTGTAGAAGACCCGGGGTCTTAATTGTCTCAACTTTATTCTATTGGAAAACCAAACATTCTAGCACAAACTTTTGAATATCAGATTTAAGGCCATCCAAAAAAATTCTTTCTTCACCTTGTGGTAAGTTTTTAAAAATCCTGAGTTTCCTCCTAAAGGAGAAGTGTGCAATTCCAAAAGAATATTTTGTTTTAGTTGGGAATTCTTTTTAGAAGGCATTTTAGAACCCAATACTAATATCTATGCTCAATAGGCCTTTGGAATCACTTAAAACTGATTTTTCAAACAAGACTTATGCAATTTGAAAAAAATACACACCTTTTTCTTGATTTTGAGGAGCTCGATATTGAAACTTAATTATCTCTATGATTTCAGATCTTCAATATCTGAAATTTGGCCTTGAAGTAGCCCCCTAAATATTCTTTCAATTTCCACTGGTCTAACTTTATTTGGATTCTTCAAGTCAAAGTTATTTCCAATCTCCCATAATGACCTAATTATGGACTGGTTCAGTAGAGCAAAGTTGTACGACTTGCCACGTGTCACTGTTTTCTCCTTTGGTTGTGAAAGTTACAGAAGGACAACTACAATCCTTGTACTTCTAGTCACATTTTACAAATTTCCAATCAGTTTCTCAGAGAGATATTTATGAAGATTTTACCACGATCACCTCTTTGAGATGAAATTTGGGAGCCTGAAAAAGACCTAACTTCCACATACCATATCTCCAAACTTATTGCGAACCAAGCTCTCAAATTTTTTGAAAAATTTCCTGAGGATTTCCTCTTCGTGCTCTAACAATTTTATCTTCTGAACCTTCGTAGAAAAAAAATTATAGTGAAAATTCCACGATGACTTTTTTAAGTGAAATTCAAGAGCCTGCAAAAAGGCCTAACGTCCACAGATCATATCTCCGAAAATATTGCCAACCAATCTCTGAAATTTTGCGACAAAGTTCCCCAGGATTTCAGGTTCACACTCTAATATTTTAGCTTCTGAACCTTTTTCGAAAAAAAATTATACCGAAAATGCTACAATGACCTGTTTGGAGCAGCGAAACCCTAGAATCCAAAGCTCTGATACCAAATTTTGGGAAAAGAGCTCAAAAAATAGAAGAAAAGAGATATCAACGTCTTATAAATAAGCCACTTTGAGGGGGAAACCTCTAATACATTACATGAATGAACAATTCTTGGATGATAAAAATTAAAAAACCTCCTTTCAATATATAGGAGTCCATGGGGCCACAATGTAATCCTAGCCGACCTACCAGTAATAATTTAAGGGCACAATAATAATAATATGGGGGTTACACGGGTACAACAATAACAATAAGGGTGTTACACTAAGAACAATAATAATAAGGGGGGATATACTAACATAATAAGGGACTACACTATTAATATATGGACTTAGCAAATACTCTATTGAGTATCTCATTTAATCTAGTTAGAAAATCCACAAATTTGATGATAAGAATCCAATGGAAAGGCAAC